>CAUYLG010046939.1:0-38776 GCA_963573385.1 Cacajao melanocephalus | reverse complement strand
CTGGCGACCCGTGTGGCTCCTCCGCCGGGAATCTCCCAGTCTGTGGGCAACAAAAATTCGTCTAAAAGTGCGGCGTCCACTCGCTCTCTGCGCTTTCACTGGGACCTTCAATCCTGAGCTGTTGTTAATCAGCCATCTTGGGTCTCTCCGGTACTTCCATTTATAACATTTATTTGTCAGAATACCTTTTAGAATTCCTTCATTCTGTATCTGCTGGTTATAAATTTTCTCAGATTTATTTGTTTAAAATGATCTTCAATCTTAAGGACGCTTTTGATCAGTTCTATGTTGCTAGTTACTTTCTTTCAGAACTCAATGACATCATTCCATTATCTTCTGGCCATAAAAATCATGGAAATTTAGCTGTAGTCTACTTTTTCTTATTTCATTTAATCTGACAGTTTTGCTGCTGATTTTTACAATTTTGTTTTTCTTTGGTTTTGTGCGCTTTTACGGAGTGTATATGTCAAAAACTGTCAAAGAAAGATCTGCTATTTTCACTGTACTTGCAAACTAATACAGTTAGCTTGCCTCAATTCATGAATGCAGCCAGAAGACAGGATACTCTTAGGTCAAGGGCAAAGGACTTTATTTTTCACAGCATTAGCACTAGCCAGACAATTAACATTAGTCCAAGTTCCCTAAGTCCCAATTCCCACATAATGATGAATAGAGCACAGTGTGACACCTGAACACTTAGTGAGCTACATTTCAAGTGAGTGACCTTGAGTTTAGGGAACATGAGAATTTGTAGCTTTACCTTTGTTATATTAAGGCAGACAGAAACTTGCTCTATGCTCTAGAGTGGAGGTAATATCTGTCATCCTAGGGTAAATACTATAAAGACATGCATGTAAAAATAGTCCAGAACAAAGCCAATCAATGCTTCTTCTTATAAGTCAAGCAGAAACATGAAACATTTCCCAAAATGTATTGCTTTACATTTTACTGCTTTGGATCAGAGTTTCTAGAATTTGTGGTTTCACATCTTTCATGAAGTTTGGAAATTTCTCAGCCATTACTTTATTAAGCATTAATTCTGACTCATTTTACCTATCCTGTCTCTCTGTGACAACAATTATAGGTATTTTAGTACTTCTTAGTACATTATCTTTGTCTCATACCTTGTTTTCTACATTTTCCATTATTTTCTTTTTCTATATTTTGATCTGGATTTTTTTCCTCTTACTTATGTTTCAATTGACTAACTCTTGGGCTTTGGCTAATCTGCTATTATCCAAGCACTTTGAGTTATTAATTCTGTTGTACTTTTGAATTTTTAAGTAGGTTTTTCAAATTTCTGAAAAAACCTTATTCTTGTATTTTTCTCGTTAAAAACATATTTTACATATTTACTTCAAAATAATTTATTTATAGTCATTTAATATCCATGTTGATAACTCCAACATCATAGTCACATAGATTAGTTGATATTGCTCACTGTTTAGGGCTGGCTTTTATTTATATGGTCCTGTTTCATGGTCCTGGTTATTATTATGCGTTGTATATTTTATTTGCAAAACTATGTCATTCTTTGATGTCAAGAAACATTTTATTCTATAGAAATGTTTTCTTTTCATTCAGGACCTATAGTACTATTAATCTTGGATCATCTCAATCCAGTTTCAGGAACTGTGATAATCTGAAGCTGAGCAGAATTCTATATAAGATTGCCTTCCGGCTTTATCTAGATTGCAGCCTTTCAGGGTCACTTTCTAATGTAAATAATATTTAACTCTGACCTTCTAGCCCCTGTCATTGGGTGGCCCTGGATTCTAATCTCTCTTTTCCTGAACGTATGAGATTTTAAAAAGGGTCCACTTAAAATTTCATTTTGAGAATCAGCAAATACTCCTGGGGAAAGTGTCCCAAAACATCAAGCATTTTAAATGTTTCAACCTAATCTCCAATTTTCCTTGTAGGAAAAGTTAGCCTGAATTGCCTAATTCATTGTGATAAAAACAGGAAGTGTAATCTATTTTTCTTTTATAAAAGATACCAGAAATGACTTAACTGGAAGATCATATTTAATATAAGACTAGGAAAAAATAAAAAATAAATGGATTATGAGATATTTTAGACCACAAAATATGTCAGACAGCTCAGTCAATGTATATTGACTGACCTTTTTAAAAACAGCTTCCCTATCTCATTTGCTCATTTTTATTACCTGCTTTCTTTTGTTCTCATCATCAGAGTGATAGCAGTAAAGTCATTCTGATTTCTTTCTTTTTTTTTTTTCCACTTGGCTTTGAATCTTCATTATCTTGTCCATTTGATGTATAGGCAACTGCAGGTAGCAGGGAAGTCCACAGGGTGTAAAAAGTCAAACTTTTCCCAGAATGCCCTGTCATTGCCATCTGTTTACTCTGTGTTTGTAAAGCACTCCACACAAACACCTACACAGACCTCTTTCTCTCCTTCTTTCTCTGCATTGATTCATCACACCAAGCATTTGCGAGCATCTGTTATTGCAGTTTTCACAGTGGTGAACACTATATTTAAGGTTATAGTGACACTTCCATTACAGAATTGTTGCTTCCAGCCATGAGGACTTCTGAATGATTATTATGTTAGGGAAGAGGTTGAAATTTTCAATGAATGTATTATGCATACAGGTGACTTTTCAAGTTGGGCTGGAAATGGATTTAGTTATCTTGAATTAGAAAAGTTAAAAAGAGGAGTTACCTTTTAGAAAGGTAAAAACATTTTTTTGACGATTAATGGGAACTCAATGGTTATTTAAAATAATAATGCCAACATCTGATTTTTGTAGAATCAGACTTTGGGGACCTTGGAGTTCACAGACATTGTAATTTGCTCATAATACTTGTCATTAATATTAACGTGACTTTAATGTCATAGACCTAGAATTTCAATGGCTAACTTTGAGCAAAATTAGAAAACTGGAATTATAAATCTCTTTAAAAATCAGTGGACAGCTGCTAAAATATTTGCAAATATGTCTCTGTCAGAAGCTACCGAAGTACGAAGTATTTGAGAATAAAACAAGAACCATTAGAAAAATAGATTGTTAACAGTCAGAAATCCTGAAAGAAAGAAAAAAAAGGATTTCCAATGTGAAATAAACTAAATTGCTTAATAAGCAATACTGAGCACAAGCTCCTTTTAACCACAGTTCTCAAATATTAACTCAGTATTTTTGGATATAATATAATATAATATATATTATATTATGTCCAAAAGAGAAGAAAATGTTACAGAGAAAGCACATTAATGTTTAATGTCCAAAATATTTGCAACTTGGTTATTAAATTTTCTAAGTGTCTCTACCATGAATTTTGTGCATTGCAATGAGAATTGAGCATCTCGGTGCCAACAGCCTCTCACTGCCTTATTATGAATTTATAAAATAATTTTTTAATTTTTATTTTATCTTATTTATTCATTTTTTAAATTTTAGTTTAAGTTCTGGGGTACACATGCAGATCCTGCAGGATTGTTACATAGGTATACACATGCCATGGAGGTTTGCTGCCTCCATCCCCCATCACTTACATGAGGTAGTTCTCCTAATGTTATCTCTTCCCAATCTCCCCACCCCCTGCAATCCCTCCCCTAGCCCCCCACCCATCAACAGACCCTGGTGTGTGATGTTTCCTTCCCTGTGTCCATGTGTTCTCATTGTTCAACACCCACTTAGGAGATAGAACATGTGGTGTTTGGTTTTCTGTTCTAGTGTCAGTTTGCTGAGAATGATGGTTTCCAGTTTCATCCATGTCCCTGCAAAGGACATAAACTCATCCTTTTTTATGGCTGCATAGTCTTCCATGGTATATATGTGCCACATTTCCTTTGTCCAGTCAATCATTGATGGGCATTTGGGTTGGTTCCATGTCTTTGCTATTGTAAACAGTGTCACAGTGAACATATGTGTGCATGTATCTTTATAATAGATAGACTTATAACCCCTTGGGTATATACCTGGGTGATGGGATTGGTAATGGGTTAAATGGTATTTCTATATCGAGATACTTGAGGAATAACCACACTGTCTTACACAATGGTTGAACTAATTTACACTCCCACCAACAATGTAAAAGCATTCCTATTTCTCCATATCCTCTCCAGCATCTCTTGTCTCCTGATTTGTTAATGATTCTAACTGGTGTGAGATGGTATCTCAATGTGGTTTTGATTTGCATTTCTCTAATGACCAGTGATGATGAGCATGTCTTCATATGTTTCTTGACCACATAAATGTCTTCTTTTGAAAAGTATCTGTTCGTATCTTTTGCCCACTTTTTGATGTTTTTTTTTCTTATATATTTGTTTTTGTTCTTTGTAGATTCTGGATATTAGCCCTTTGTCAGATGGTAGCTTGCAAAAATTTGTTCCTGTTCTGTTGGTTGTCAGTTTACTCTAATGATTGTTTATTTTGCTGTGCAGAAGTTCTTTAGTTTAGTTAGATCCCATTTGTCTGTTTTGGCTTTTGTTGCCACTGCTTTTGGTGTTTTAGTCATGAAATCCTTGCCTATGTTCTGAATGGTATTGCCTAGGTTTTCTTCTAGGGTTTTTTATGGTGTTAGATCTCATATTTAAATATTTAATCCATCTGGAGTTAATTTTTGTATAAGGGTCCAGTTTCAGCTTTCTGCACATGGGTAGCCAGTTTTTCCAACATTATTAATTAAACTGGGAATCCTTTACCCATTGCTTGTTTTTGTCAGGTTTGTCAAAGATCAGGTGGTTGTAGATGTGTGGCATTCCTTCTGAGGACAGCCTCTGTTCTGTTCCATTGGTCTATATCTCTGTTTTGGTACCAGTACCATGCTGCTTTGATTACTGTAGACTTGTAATATAGTTTGAGTCAGGTAGCTTGATGTCTCCAGCTTTGTTATTTATGCTTAGGATTGTCTTGGATATACAGGCTCTTTTTTGGTTCCATATTAAGTTTAAGGTGTTTTTTTCCAGTTCTGTGAAGAAGGTCAATGGTAGTTTGATGGCGATAACATTGAATCTCTAAATTACTTTGGACAGTATGGCCATTTTCATGATAATGATTCTTCCTAACCATGAGCATGGAATGTTTCTCCATCTATTTGTGTCCTCTGTGATTTCCTTGAGCAGTGGTTTGCAGCTGTCCTTGAAGAAGTCCTTCACAGCCTTTTTTTAGTTGTATTCCTGGATATTTTATTCTCTTTGTAGCAATTGTGATTGGGAGTTTGCACATGATTTGTCTCTGTTTGTCTGTAATTGGTGTATTGGAATGTTTGTGGTTTCTGCACATTGGTTTTGTATCCTGAGTCTTTGCTGAAGTTGCTCATTATTTTAAGGAGATTTTGGGCTGAGACGATGGGATCTTCTAAATATACAATCATGTTGTCTGCAAATAGAGACAATTTAACTTCTTCTTTTCCTTATTGAATACACTTTATTTCTTTTTCTTGACTGATTGCTCTGGCTAGAACTTCCAATACTATGTTGAATAGGAATGGTCAGAGATGACTCCATTATCTAGTGCCAATTTTCAAAGGGAATGCTTCCAAATTTTGCCCATTCAGTATGATATTGGCTGTGGGTTTGTCATAAATAACTTTTATTATTTTGAGACACATTCCATTGATACCTAGTTTATTAAGAATTTTTAGCATAAAGGGCTGTTGAATTTTGTCAAAGGCCTTCTTGCATCTATTGAGATAATCATGTGGTTTTTGTCTTTGATCTGTTTATGTGATGGATTAAGTTCATATATTTGCATATGTTGAACCAGCCTTGCATCCCCAGGATGAAGCGTACTTGATTGTTATGGATAAGCTTTTTGATGTGCTGTTGCAATCAGTTTGCCAGTATTTTACTGAAGATTTTTACATCTGTTTTTCTCATGGATATGGGCCTGAAATTTTCTTTTTTAGTTGTGTCTCTGCCAGGTTTTGTTATCAGGATGATGCTGGCCTCATAAAATGAGTTAGGGAGGAGTCCCTTATTTTCAATTGTTTTCAATAGTTTTTGAAGTAATGGTGCCAGTTCCTCTTTGTATCTCTGGAATATTTGGCATAAATCCTTCTGGCCTTTTCTTTGGTTAATAGGCTACTTATTACTGCCTCAATTTCAGAACTTGTTATTCATATATTCAGGGATTCTACTTCTTCCTGGTTTATTCTTGGGAGGGTGTATATGTCCAGGAATATATCCATTTCTTCTAGATTTTTTTAGTTCATTTGAATAGAGCCTATGTGTGTCTTTGCACATGAAATGGGTCTCTTGAATACAGCACATGGAAGGATCTTGACTCTATCCAATTTGCTGGTCTGTATCTTTTAATTGGGGCATTTAGCTCATTTACATTTAAGGTTAATATTGTTATGTGTGAGTTTGATCCTTTCATCATGATGCTACCTGGTTATTTTGCACATGAGTTGATGCCATTTCTTCATAATGTCACTTGTCTTTACATTTTCATGTATTTTGCAGTGGCTGATACCAGTTTTTCCTTTCCATATTTAGTGCTTACATTTTTTTCTTAAAAGTAGAAAAATTACAGATGAGAAAGGGGAAGGAGGGAGGGAAGTGCAGACAGACAGAGAGCAAAAAAGAGATATTATGGTTGTATTTTCATAATTGTCACAGGCTCAGGTCATCTTTATGATCTTTCCTTTGTCCAAAAGCATTCCTTTCTTATTAAATAGAAGTTAGCTGCCAGACCTGCCAAACACTTGAGAAATGATTTTTTAATAAAATTGACTGCTATGTGATTCTGAGGTAGAGGTGGGATGGGGTCTCTGAAACTCATACTATCAAAGAGAGGGGATGGGGGAAAAGAAAAAAGAACAAAAAGCCATCCAGGATATAAAACTGGATTAAATATACTTGATTTTCTGGTACTCTGAAATCTCAGAGCCTAGGTAAAACCAGCCAGGCATTCAATAAATTCCTACAGTATTTTAATCATTATTTGATTAGTGAGTGGTGTAATGGGAACCTGCCATCTTAAATTCATGTTTGTAAGAATCTTTTGAAATGCTCTGGAAATCTTTTAAAAGACTTCTCTCCTTCACTATTCAAAAAGTAAGGATCTAATGCTTGTTTGTTTTGCTATAATTTTTCAGATTGTCAATACATACATTATTTTTCAAACAATTACTGGAAAGACATCTTTTGGGCACCAAACTTAAGGAAAAATAACAGTTCAAAGAGAGGGAAAGAATGATTGCTTATTGAACTATTGTGTTGCCAGTGACAAAGTAAGGCTGGTGTCAGATCCATTGTTCCTATGAAGCATGCAATACGAAAGACAACTTGATTCTTTCAAAAAGAAGTAAGTCTACGTGCACATATTTCTTCCACATGAAAAACATTACTTTTCAAAACACTATTCAGGCTTTAGGAATATCTCCTTTGGTCTGTATCATAAAATTTAACATTACATTTCTTGTTGCTACTGGTTTATTTATGACATTTATGATAAGCTTTTGTACATTCTTGACATTTGTTTCAGTGTGATTAATTTTGTGCATGGTCCTGACTTTGTCAGTATCTTCTTCCTGTCAATAGAACATTCTTGTAGAAGATTCATGGTACATAACTGCCTATTTATTGCTATTTTCAAACTAAAGGAATGCCTCTGTAGAATAGCTTTCCAAAATCATTTATTAGGGAAAAATATAATAATATGCGAATTAAAATTTTATTGTAAAATAAATTTCAATGATATTTAGCTTATATAATTGTATGATTATAAAACATAAATAAGGTGATATCAACACTAATATTACTCATAGTGACAGCAATAACAATGACCGTGACAAATAATGCGGCATTCTCTGAATTTTCCAGGTTTTGAAAACAGTATGCTTTTAAGAAACTTTTCACGTCTAATTTAAAGCTTCCAGTTTTTCCAGAATCTATTCTCTGATATACAATTTGAAATTTTCTTTGAGTGAGGGAGCAATAGCTCTGTTGATCAAATTGCAGATTTTGGTACAGCTAGTGGAACATACCCTTCACTTCTTTGTTTAGCAGTATAATTTCAACAGACTTTAAGATTGAACATGGTTATAGAATCAAATAGAATTTTGGCTACATTTTTATTTCACACCTGCTTAAAAACAATTAAAGAAGGATCATTTTGTCACACCTAGGCAGTATTTATTCTTTATGCTGACACATAAAAGCTCTATCTTCGTTTCCTTAATATTGTATTTAAACAGTTTCTTTTTCTCTGCCTCCTCCTTCCTCTTGGTTTTATCTGTCCATCTTTTAAGAATTGTAATCATCGTAAGAAATCCTTCTACCTTCTTGATCATTAATGTTTAACATTGATCCACTGTTGGAAAATTTGTCAAAAGTTTCCACAGCTCATTTATGTGACATCTGCGTTCCAAGGCAGTCAGTTTGTTTTCAAAACCTTTTTCCCCATTTTATCGTAATGCCTCTCCACCTACAGTTGGCTTATTTTAAATCCTAGCATTAAGCTAATGCCACTTAGCCTCTGTATTAGATAGGATGCGGGATACTCTGTAACAAAGAGACATAAAACACAGCAGCTCAAAGAACAATTTACTTGTCTTTGTTAGCAGTGCAGAGTAGTTTAGCCAGGCTACTCTTCCTGCTATCACAGAGAGATCCTCACTGGCAGAATGTCTCTAAATTACCAACATGAGTGTTGGATCTAAAGTAACTGCTACACTTCTCACCATCTTTAGGTCAGAGGCAAGAGGGCAAAAGAAGTCCAGAGCAGTAACTTTAGCTTCATGGAGATATTTGTGAAGTTATATGTATAATTTCCTCGTATCCAATCTGCCTGAGTATAGGCAGATGTTCACATCTACTAGAAAGTCATGCTGAGAAATGCTGTCTCTACTTGGATAGCTGTGTGCCTAGCTAAAACACAGGAAATCCTATTAAGAATGAAGACTACATCTAGGAATCAGTTGTCTGTCTCTACTCTTGACTCCATATGTCAATTTTTTACTTTCCTTTACAGATTCTAGAGTGTATATTTTATTTGACTAAAGACTAGTCAATGCATTAGCTTTCCCATATAGGGTGACTTCTAGATGATATATTAATAGGCTAAGGGGCAAGTCAAGAGAATTTTTGGAATCAATTTTAAAAGTACTATTTCTATATTCAGGGACGTTGCTTGGATTATGGAGGGAATGAAATGTGGGGGCATTGTATGTTAAATGTGCATCCATAACATTTGGCATAATCAATTTTCGATTATCCTAAACATTTTTGTTAACTTGGTGTTCCCAGAGCTACTTTTGCTGATTTATATTTAAATTTTTGAATACTTTAACATTAACAAGTTAATATAAGTTTTGATGCTTTTGAAATACATATTTCATTTATTTGGCAATTATGTATATATCTGTACTCTAGACATCCCTTATATTTTACTTTTTTGTTTCATATGGTGCCCTGCAGATTTTGCTTGCTTAAAATCAAGGAAACTAAATGACCAGCTGAGCAATAGCTAATTCAAGTCAGCTCCTCCTGGCAAATATATCTTTCCTTCTTTTAGGAATGTTTTTTTTATTTTTCTAAGATGACACAAGTATTAGATGAGAACAGTATTTTAATAAGACATCCCAATATAGGTGATTGTATGTGTTCATGGGTATGATTACTATGTGACACTCTTGATTTGGAGGTTTCCAAAGAACAAAATAATTTTTGTGATTATTATTTTCAGTGTCTAAATGTGTATTATTGTAGGTACAAAATGTAAAAAAAAAATTCTTCAACCTTTAAACTTCTGAATCTTCCATTCCCAGCATACACATTTAGTAGCAGAAATTGTGTTCCAATCATTATATTCCACTTTTGGGATATTTTATATCTCTGTTTTTTCCATGTTTCTTAAGACATGAAGTCGATATATAAACTCTTGGACATTTTGTTATTTAATAACATTTTAAAAAATAAACTGTTAAGGAATAAACAAATTAACTGGCCTCAGAACTCCCACTATATAATTTCTCAATTCTTATATATAAGACAAATTCAGAAATGTCTCTTGCAAGTTGAACCTAAAATCACATTTGTGCCCTTATATACACCAAATATGCAGAAAAGTTCATGTTTAATATGATACCAGTAGGAAATGGTTTTAAACTAAAAGACATATTGAGTCTATATTAAACTGTTGATTTAACCCCTTTTGTAGATATTTACTTTGGGGCATTTTGTTTATTTTGACCTATTCTGTAGGGTAGGTAAGCATTCTCTGGCAGGTATTGCTACAGTGGCAGGGGTTAGTACCACGATAGCAAGATATAGTTTAATTTTGCTATCTGACAACCTTGAATTTTTTTGTTGTATATTATTTTTTACAAAATATATCTCATCGCATAGTTATATATTAACTACAAGACTTAGTGATGTACATTAGTTTTGTTCCTTGACTTTAAGACAATAATCTTCCAATTTAGATGTAAAGACAAGCTCAGTTGAGTTTCGAACAATCTATTGGAAAATAAATGGCTCATATCCTATTTTCTTATAACTTGAAAATGAATTTCAGTTCAGTACCTTCTTTTATTTCCACCATAGGGAAAATACAGATACTCACTATTTCTCTCCTGTGAGAAATATGTTCTAATTTTTGGATCCCAAGGGTTTTAAGGGAAATTTGTCCCTCTAAGACACAGTCTGACCCAATTACAATATGAAAATGATTAATTTATCTACCATTTAAAGGATGTAAAACTGGGTTGTCATCATGGTAACACCATTCTAAGAGATGCACACATTCTACAAATCAAGTATACAGTATTTAAAACCAAACTTTATTAATTTTAATTTACATTTCCCTTTGGTTGCCTTGCATCACTATTAAACTGAGATCTAAATGTAAAGACTTTTATAATTTTATCCTTCCAAAATCTCTCTTTTAGGAATAGTAAGTTAACATTTTTATATTTTAGATTTATTTTTACTCAGTTCAAAGAATACAGTTGTCTCATTTTATGTGGATAAAATTGCTGAATTATTGCAAGTTTTGAGACTGTAATTTGATTCAAGGTATGATTTAATTTATTTCAACAATATCTTTTAAAAATGTATTTAGATTTCAGCAGTCTTATAAAGATTTAGGAATAATTTCTTTCTCAATGAGTATAGTAAAATTGACTTCTCAAATAGCTGTTGGATTAACATTTGAGAGAGTGTAAGACAATTGTTTATTTTTTCATACAATTAATCAAAAACATATATGGTTTCTCTTAAACACTAGACCAGAAGTGACAGAATCTCTCAGTTAAGAAAATGAGAATTTGTTTTCCTATAACACCTTGTTAAATGCAGTGATTTTAAAAAATCTTTCAATAAAGGAACAAATACAAGAGATTTTGATGCTTGTCATACTTGAAGGAAGATAAATGCACTGAAAGAAGTACGATCCCAGTAATAAATTGCTGTCTATTTTAAAAGAGATTAGGATGGAGCAATTGTTTGCCCAAAGGACTGTGGGGTGGCAATACATCCACCCATTCAAAGTAATAGGAAGTATATTAGGTTACTAAAGAGTCATTAAATGCAAGCAATAATTTATATGCATGTACACTGATCAATATAAAGTATGTTAAAAACGTGAAACAGTAATATTTTATTCTATTAAAAATATTACTTCATATTCATATTTTTAAAGTTTTTATAAAGCACGTTTCTTCAAATTTTCGATGTATATAAAAATTTATGAAAACAAGATAGATTTTCTTTTTAAAAAATGTTTTATTATAAAATGGTAGTATCCAAATGGGTGATATACTCCCCAGATAAATAATAATATTAATTAGAATTATTTCTAATTGGATTATATCCCTGTGAGATTCCTTGCAAAAGTTAGCACTCCACTTCCAATTCAGTTTTTCCTAAATCAATGCTATTGTTTCCTTTCACTGGGCCCATATTATTCTCTCTTGTATATAATACACATTTTAATACTATAGGGTTATTTTTCAACACCTTCAACTCAATATTAAATGATGATCTGTTTAGCACACTTCCTTAACATTTTACATGTATTGATTTTTTTCTACAACTTAGCAAAACAGCATCTTAATAGTATGAACAAATAATATGATAACTTAGGATAATAAATGCCTGCTCTAAAAAATTTATAACACTAATCTTGATGGGCTAGGAAATAGAATGAATTTATATGTTCTAAATAGATAAAATGAATAAGTGAATTAACTTGCATTTTTAACATTTTAAATTGAATGTAGTTGGAAACTCTGATTTGAGATTTGGGTGTCCTTAAAAGTGTTCAACTATGTGCAGGCAGTCACCCTCCTGTTCCATAATACCTTTCACTTTGCAGCTTCATTCTTCTGTGTCTTGTGATTCAGCATTTTGTCTCATGTTTCCATCCTGCCACAGACAGTGCGGATCTTGAATCATGACAAGGGGAACAGAGCAACTTATCCAAGATTACAGTGGTCTCGTTAGCAATTAAATGATATTAAAAGATTAGAAGAAGATTCCGTGGTGAATTATAGATAAAAGTGATGAAACAAATTATTTATTTGATTTTAGTTCACATGTAGAAATTCATGCTTACTAGTGTATGATTTACCAGGAGACTATTTGTAGCACACGGACTCTGTTCAACAGCAAGGACGAGCCATTCCTTTGCACTGAAAAAATAATCATGAGTATGTAAATTTAGGATTTCATAAATTTTCAAAGTATCTCATAAGGAATGCAATCATGGATTTTACCTGGCTGTTCATTTCCACTGAAACATAAACCAGAACTACAGACAAATTTATTTTTACAAAAATAAAAATGTTTATTAGCAGGTTGTTTCACATAATGGCCACTTTTCAGGGAACATAACATATCCATTTAAGCGTATTTTATTGTATTTGATGCAGTGTTTCTCTCATTTAGAATAATATAAACTCAAAGATATGAACATTGCATCTGTAATAGAAACAGGATGAGCTCCATACCTCTTCCGATCTAAGCCAACTTGTGTGATTTATCTGAGATCATGTTTCAGATCTTTGCAGAAAATTGTCCATAAGCTAAAAACTATGCATGTACATGGAATATCACTGATATGTCTACTTCTGATGACAGCTTTATCTCCTCAGTTACCTTAGGATCTGTGAATGATTTGAAAGTGTTAAAAGGAAGAGATTTTATATGCTTGAGTTTTCATTTTTTCTTTTATAAGTTGAAAAGCATTTCAAAAGATAAAAGGATATCTCATTGTTTTTGTTTTACTAGAACATTATTAACATTATTGCAGATTCAGTAGAAACAGGAAACCCTTTAAATTAACATTATATAAACAACTTCTCCCATATATTCTTAATTCATTTGCGTGAACTAATTACTTCACAAATCTCAGGCGTGTGGGCAATAACAATGTTATTGTGATTGTTTATTATTGAGTTTTTGCTTTAATTTTTAAAAAACTAAATAATTAAAAAGTTTTAAGTGTAAATAAAATTTAACTTTTAATTTTACCCAAAAAACACAATTACTTTCATAGAACATTACATAAATGCTTGGAAAGTATGACATATAGTTGAGCACTTAAGCCATTCGTAAATTGTTCAGTAAATTAAACATGTTTGGGCACAGACTTTTTGTGCTAGTTATCTTATTTTTATTAGTGAATTTTCCAGACACCTTTAAACACAGTAATGCAGAGTATATGATGGAAATCATAAATCATTCATTCTTTCTCAGCTAAACCCATCTATTTATTTATTTATTTATTTATTTATTTATTTATTTATTTATCTTTAGACAGAGTCTCACTCTGTCGCCCACGCTGGAGTGCAATGGCAGATCTCAGCTCACTGCAGCCTCTGCCTCCTGTCTCAGCCTCCTGAGTAGCTGGGATTACAGGCGCTCACCATCTCACCCAGCTAATTTTTGTGTTTTTAGTAGAGATGGGATTTCACCATTTTGGCCAGGCTGGTCTCCAACTCCTGACCTCAGGTGATCTGCCCACCTGAGGGCGGGGATTAGAGGCGTGAGCCACCGCACCCAGCCCTCATCTCTCAATAAGTAAAGGACTTGTGTGGTGGAAAAATATCTTGATCATTTAATTTTATAGTTGATATTCATAATTTTAGCTTTAATATTCTGCCCTCATGAGATAATAAAAGAAGATACTAGATAATACTAGTATCTTCTAGATAATACTAGATAATATATTCTTGTGTAATCAGACAACAAAATATAAGTGACATCACTTTAAGTAATACATTAAATTGTGCCAGCCCTGAGTTTCCAAATATTAAAATAATAATAATAATATTTATCCTACCTAGCTTATTTAGTCATGGCACGAAAAATACAATGGTTTTATAAATGTTAGCATTCTATGTAGAAGTCAACATAATGCAAATAATATGTCCAATGGAAAACAATATATATAATGATTAAATTTATTTTTAACATTCTTTAAGCCTTAAGCAGCAAGCTTACCAAGGAGAAGGAATACACAAATTGTCTTATCTTAGTTAGGTTTACAGAATAATTTGTCTCAACATTGATTTGGTATTTAGAATGAAGCCCTGAATTAGAATAATTGAAATTTAAGTGGGAAGTAGGTGATGTTACTGACAAAAAAAAAAAAAAAAAAAAATCAGTGGACTGAGTGTGTGATACAGACAAGGAAGAGTCAAAATGCACTGCTTTTTTGGGATTAGGGGGATGGAAACATGGTGTTGCTATTGAACAAAATAAATAGAAAGAAAAGACAATTGAAAATTGGAGAGAATGAACTGTGTGTGACAAATGACTGTTCAGATGCTGGCAATGATGGTCATAAAATGTTACTATTAAAGAGTCCATTAAAAAAGTATGCCTATAGCTGGAAAATACTTGAGATCTGAAAGTATAAACTTGGAAATCAAGTGTCTGGAGGTTCCAGTTGTTTTAAGAACTGGAAGATTTATTAGACAGGGAGCATTAAAAAGAATTTTATTAAACAGGGAGATTAAAAAATCTATCACCAATATAACTGGTGACAGATTCAAAGAAAATTAGAGAGTTTAGGGTAAAAAAAAAAGTTTTTGGAATAATAATAAATGATTTTGAAAGAGTAAGACAGGAATCAGGAAACAGGAAAAATAAAGGAATTTCAAAAATAATGAAGTTAATGGAAAACATAAAGCTTCAAAATTGTGTAAAGCCATGTAGGATTGGTCTATTATCACACTGAACATTTCATTGTTAATAAAACCTGGTACCTGAAGTTTATATATCTGAACTGGAGATGATAATATTAGTAAAATATCATTAGTTTCATAAGATATTTAAAGAATTTTCTTTCAAATAGAGAATGATGTTAGTCAAGTGTCAAACTATGAGAAGCTTTCATTACTTCATGCGAGATTTTAAAAGTCACATTAAATTTGATTCCTAATTGATAACCAATTGAAAATAAGTGAAAGCTTTTCTACTTTTTAAAGTGTAGTCATTGCGAAAAATGAGATTTTAATTAATGCCGGATTTTTAAGAAAAAAATTGATAGCTTTCTACACCAACCCTGAGTTTCCAAATACTAAGATAAGAATAATCATATTTTTCCTGCCTAGTTTAGCTTATTTAATTATGGCACAATAAAATAGTTTTTATAAGTTTTAATACTTTATTTAGATTTAAAACTGATGCAAATAATATGTATTCTTTAAGCATATTAAGCCTCATAAAGACATGGCCTCATTTAATACAATAATCTTTTGAGACAGGCTTATGTGTCCATTAGAACTAGTTTTTGCTTAACAAAAGTGAAAGACCTAAGTAAGAGAAATTTATTTATTTATTTATTTTCATGTAAAAGAAGCCTGAGGGTTACGATGCACCAGACTGATATGGTACCTCTTTATCATCAGATTCCTGGATCATTGTCATTCTGCAAAGGCATCCTCCATATATAGCTTTCATTCTTAAAGAACCTCCCGCTCTATTCCTACATGACCTCTGGATTACCAAACATCAAGTCCACATTCCAGGGAGGAAAGACGAAAGGGCAAAAAGGAAAATTAAAAACAAAAAACAAAAAACAAAAAAACCCATACAGCTAAATTAACACTCTTTAAAGAAAATTCCTGGTAGCAACATACAACTATTATACTTTCACTTATATCTCATTGAATTGTTCCCACCTCGATTCTGCAAGGAGAGCTGATAAATGTGAGTTTATTGCTGGACACAATATTACATCCAATATGGGATTATGTTCCTAAACAAAAAGGAAAGAATGGATAGTGGATAAGCAGTGGGCTGTATTCACCATAATACTGTTATTCATTTCAATTCATAACAATATTAAGAAGCTGAGGCTTAGGAGAGGTCAGTTTATTTGTAAAAAATCAGAAATAAGAAAAATATCCGAAGTCTGTCATTCAGAAATTGCCTTACACCCATTTTCTGTCTCTATTCAGATAAACTATTATGCTAATATAGCTTCTTGATTTACGCTGGATTTCTACAATTTACTGTACAATTTCTATAATTTACACTGAGTTTCTAACTGACCATACATTCAAAGAATCCTTAGTTCTCTGTTGACCGTATTATTCCTTTGTGCTCCTGTACAAAATAACACACACATCATAAACACACACACACAAATGTACACCTGTTTACACACACATATACCATAGCTTAGCATTTCCTGCCATTTGGATTTTACATGTATTTGTCTTATTTTTAAACCCTTTAATTTTCATATTCAGAATCCACTGCTCATATTAACAACCATTAAATCTATGCTCTGATAATCTCTTTATTTCACGTGAGCCAAGATTATGATTTTTCTACTACTAGAGAAAGCTCTAATCCTGGTAGTCCCATACATTTTTTTTCTGTATGTGTCATTCTTGAGTTTCCTCCCTACAACAGTTTGAACTAAATGTAATAATTCTCTTTTTAGAAAACCTGTGATTAGATTTAAAACTGATGCAAATAATATGCATTAATTTTTCCACAGCTAGATTATAATCCATTTCAAAACTTATATTATCTCTGTATTCACCTGGCACCTGTCACAACAAAGAACACATAGTATTATCTTTTAAAACTGTTTATAGATATTTTCATTGCTATCTCAAATATCTTCCTTGTATATATTTGCATAACCTTGGGTATCAATGTTTCCAATTTGTATAATTTTAATATCATTTTGAATTAGAAAATATTGATTTCTAATGGCCAATAACACCTACTGGAACTTTGTAACAATGAAGCATTGAGTTATTTGTAAAATATTTTTTATAATTACAATCATATCAATTTAATGTATTGAATTTCACCTAGGTATATAGTAATAGAGCAAGGATTATATATGTTCATGTCATTGTTCCAGTTTCATATATGCAAGCATACTTATATGATTCAAGATGAAAACTTAAACAATGGCATTTGTTAATAAGCAACTGCATACATTTATTATGTATCTACCATATGCACAATGAAAATTATATGAGTGTGTATGGTGAAAGACCAAGGTTTTTCCAATCTTTGTGTCTCTCTCTCTTTTTCTTTCGTTTTTTTCTTTCTCTCTTAAGGGTTTACAATGTATTTCTGTGTGTGTATATCCATGTGTTTTATGCATATGTATATATACAGATATGCATATGTATACATATATGTTTATGAGCTTCAAAGGAAACAATAAATTTATTGATATTAATGTTTGTAAATCAGTATAGTTATTAATTTATATAACTTGATGATGCAAAAATTATGCTTTGAGAAGCCATTCCAAACATTGGACCACTCTTTGGGGATTTGAAAGATTATGGATTTTTGCAAATGTGCTTGTATTCTTTTATTTTTTTCATAAAAGTTTCTTGAGCACCAATTGTGTGTCAGATATTCTTTAAGTTGCTTTTATTATGTCATAGCCTATAGTTGTTTTAAAAGAAAAAGATTACATTCACTAGACAATCAATTTTTGAAATTTTGAGATGTTTTAATTGAACATAGTTCTTAAACTCTCTAAAACCTCAGAAATAACTTTTTTGTTACCTCAGTGCTTTCCTAGACCATCACTTGCATGGCTGTTTATCACTGACATTGTGGGCAGCAGGTTAATTGTAATTGCACGGTCACCTGGACTATCCTATAATTTGAAGTAGAGTCCTTCTGCTGTGTGGGGCTCAACAGTATATTATTTCCAAGCATTAATGCCAGCATGCTCTTTAAATTGGTTATGGAACTGGGAAAGAAGTGATTTACGTGCTCGATTTAGTATACTACTCTTGCTGTCCACTTCAGGCCACTTTCCTAGAAAAGCAGAATGTGAGCGGAATTAAAATTCAGATTTAACCAAAGTTGGAAAAAAATAACATGAAACAAAGAAAAATGAAAGTAATCCCAACTCTACCTATTTGTTGACAAGTATATAGTATGCAAATCACTAGATAACCTGAACTACTTATTTCTCTCTCGGGAATTTGTGAATTAAACATTAAAAGGTGGATTTTAATAAATGAATGCCTGTACACATTGAATTCTCTACAGATTTTTGTAAGCAACAGGAAAAAACTAAAGACCTTTTTTTTTCTTAAGGATAAAAGGAGGATGGAAGAAGAAGCAACTTAAATATATTTCTTAAGAGTGCACAAAACATACCTCAGTAGAAACACTACACCATTTAAGAAACATATTTTTGTCTTTGTAAAAATTATTACTTAAATTAAGGCACGTTATATTTCTCTTTAATTTAGGATTAATTAGGCTAAATTTAGAAGCTGCTTATTCCTTCTATGATGTTTTGGCTCAGAGCACCTATGGTTTTATTGATGTGTGATGCTTATCTGAGTCCCTCTTTTATATTATATTTGCAAACATCTACAGCAAGCTTTTTGTCTCTCATTACGTAAGAAGTGGGTTAGCAAACACTTTATTATCTAACATTTTCTGGTCAAATGATTTTCTTTCATGCTGACCATACCTTAAAATTCCAGCCCTAAAATAAAACAAATTTGCTGGTGACATTAAATTCTTAAACACTCATTTAACTAAAATGTTTATCCTTATCAAACTAACACTGAATCAGACAACCAAATACCGCATGTTCTCCCTTATAAGTAAGTGGGAGCTAAACGGTAAGAACAATGGACACAAAGGAGGGTGGGAGGAGGGAGAGGGTCAGGAAAAACAACTAGTGGATACTGGGCTTAATACCGAAGAGATGAAATGATCTGTACAACAACCCTCCAAGACACAAGTTTACCTATGTAACAAACCCTCACTTGGACCCCTGAACTTAAAATAAAAGTTAAAAAAATAATATTAATAAAAACACCCAGAACTTTACTTCCCAGTCTATTCCAGTACCTAGAAGTTATTATGCTCAGATTTTACTGCCAAACGATAGACACTAGTGGTTGAAAATATAGATCTAATTTTAAAAAGAAATGCTTAAGATTTTTTCATTCTTCTTGAATTTAAAAAAATAGAGACTCTGCTTCTTATTCTGTCATAGACTTTTCCAACGGTAAACATTATCCTGAAGTTATGACTTTTTGTACTACATGTATTTGCTCTGTGTGTGTCTGTATCTCATTCAGAATATATTATTGTTTTGTTGGTTTCAAAACTTTATGGAATTGACAAATATTTCATGTATAACTTGCCAACTTTTTACCATCAGCATTATTTTTCATAATTTGTTGATTTGATGAATATAGAACTAATTTAATTTCATTGAAATATAGTATTCTATTAGAGGTTGCTTCTAATATTTTCACTATTGCAAGTAATAACACAATAAGCTTTTTACTACATGGCTCAACATATATGTGAATGTTAGTATAGTAAAGATACATAAAGGCAGAATACTGCCAAATGTTTTCCCAAAGTGTGCTTGTCCTAAGCACTATATACAAATGCTCTTTTTATCACTTTTTCACAAATACTTGGCAATATGAATACTTTAAACGGTTTGTAGTCTGATATCTTTGAAATGGTAGGAGGGAGGGAGCTACAAAAAAAGAGAAAGAAATGGTAACTAAATTTACACTTTCCCATTTAGAGGAAAGAATGAGCATCTCTATTATATTTAGTAGCATTATATTTTTTTCTTTTCTAAAATTTCTGTTAATGTCATTTGAAAATTTATTATTAAGATCAACTGCCTTTTATTGAAAATTAAAAAGCAGATAAAAAGGAAGAAAATAAGGGAGATGCTGCAGTTTTCTAAGAAGGTAGAAGTGAGACTATAGAAACCCTGTAGCCGTTCCATGCAGTTGATATATATATGAGTGATATAATCTACACATATGCAAACTTTGGCTTTCATGACATTTTGGTGACCTTAAATCAGTGTCAGAGATCAGGCGTAATTTATTGTTCTAATTGATTTTGAGCTCTTGTAGATGCTTATTATAATGAACAATGGAAATTTACTAAAGAGAAAATTGGCCATTAACTTGCTGTATTTTACATCCTAATATTCTAAACCTATGAAATAAAAATCTCTGACATAAGAAATAAAATTATTTTGAGACCATGATAATTCAATGAAACCAAGTTAGAATTACAATAGATGTGTTGCCTTAATGTTTTGCCCCTCTTGCAATTTAATTATGGACAGTATAAAAGGGTATTAGACCCTGAACTATTTGTGATCGGATACTCTGTCTTGTTGTTCTTTGTGTTCCTGGTATTTGGCATACTCAAGTGTCAATCATATGTCCTGAAAAGTCTGGGGCAGTTATAGTCTTTTCCTTTTATATCCATGTAGTATTAATAGTGAGCTTTTTACTCTCAAAATTGTCCCAGTACTGACATCTACTTATCTGATTTGACAAATGAAACATTGAAAACAAAGTTTGATATATACAAAACAGTAATACCCATCATTAATTGAATACCAAGTGCCAGGTATTGGGCCAAATACTGATATGATTTATTTCAATCATAAAATGAAGTAAGATAGCAAGGAAACTGTTGTTTAGAGAGTGTAATTTGGCTAAGCAACTGACAGAGTCATTAAAGGAAATCTTCATCTCTTTATAATCAGTGCCTGAGACAGTGTCCCCTACCAAAAGATTTCAAAACATCTTTGTTCATTGTTTGAGAAACAGAAAAACAGATTCTGAAAAAATCCCATGGTACTTGTTTGAAGAAAAGAAATGAAAAAATTTGATAAGCTATACATTTTATTATTTTTATACCACTCCTAGATCGGTACTTTCATGGTTTATTCATGCCAGGGGGCTTTTCTTTGAGAAAGTGATGAGTCTTTGTTTTCAGTAAGGTTCTTGTGTTTTTATTTCTTTATGTTTTTCATTTGAGAAAGTCTGTTCGTTTAAATGTGAACACTTTAAGGCAGAAATCACTGCTCTTTAGAGGATAGTAAATAGCTTTCCAATGGTTCCAATGGGTGCAGTAGGTTACTTAAATGGGCCGCAGATGTGTATCTGCACAATTTAAGAGCCGGAAGAGACTTGTAGCAAACATTGATACCCACTGTAGACAGGGGAAAAAAATACATTGCATGAAAATGTTCCAGCCTCATATATAAAAGGCAATATATTAAGTTCATGGTAAAATTTAAATCTGTCTTTTAAAATTATATTACCATTTCATAGTTCTGGGACAAAATAATTAAAGACTTGTGAATGAATGAATTAAATTATATTAAATTGTTTCTCTTTTACAGCAGCAGTCATAGAGGGGATTTTAAAAATAAATTACAGTATTTCCTGCCAAATGTCACTCTTTTAGTATAGCTGTTCCAAGAGATAACTAGTTAATAGTCTTCTAGTAGATAGAAAGTTGAAGAATTATAAGTTTTAATATATTTTCTATTATTTTTAAATATAGGGTTTTCTTAAGGCATGAGATACATACCATAGGAGTATATCTCATGAAACTTAAAAGATGATAGAATATAGTAGATATTTCTAAGAAAGGAAAAAAAATGACACTGACTTAAAAAAAAAGGTGTGACTTTTTAATGATGTGTCATGATGGAATAGAGCGGATCTTTCTTGGAAGGATTGGATACTTGTAAACACAAAAATCAGGAGTCTATCTTTTGTTTTTTTAGAAACAACCACTAGATCTGTCATATTTACTTATATACGCAGGTTTCAGCTACTATACAATCTGTTCTTTTTCTTGGAAAAATTTTGGTGTCAGTTCTCTAAAAACTTCTTCATTCATATGGGAAATGCCCAGATTTTATTCAAAATTTTAATATACTGAAATGATATAGTTTATAAGAATCACAAAGTGTGCTATGTATGCACCTGCAAATATTTAACTTCCTTTATCTAGGAGTTATTTAATAATACTTCATTTGACTAATTTAAGTGATATTTCTGTGTTTCTAAACCGGGATGTTGGAATATCATCCAACACAAGTCTGATCTTCTAGGAACTTATAGTTTGGAGAGAGAAAACATGGACAGATCATTAATAAAAACTAAAAAATTATAACATGTAAGTTGGTGTGTGAATGTATAGACTATAAAGAGCATAAAAATGCATGCTTGTTAGGGTATAAATGGCAACAATAAAGGATATTATATGAACAATTTAGAAGACACACATTTTGGTCCACCTCGTCATCTCTGGCTAGTTAGACAAAGCACAGTATCCTTTTTACTTTCTATACTTTGTCCATAGACTTATTCTCCCTTTATTTGGTCACTTTGAAATAGTATACCTTTAAAAAAATTATATCCATATATGTTTATATTTCAGTACTCTAAATTCTCTGTAAAAATCTCATTTCTATTGTTTGATTATTTAATTACTATAGCCAATCAGAAATATGGTAAAAGAAAAAAATATATAATGAAGTATATGGTGAAAGTAATGTTGCCATTAGTAAAATTTCTACATGTTTTCAACTGCTTGGAAGGAGAGACCAAGTTGTTCTTCTAGTCCATTGTTTTTAATTATTTCTAGGGATTTCGTAGTTTGATATTTATATGTAAGCTTTCAAAGAGCTCTCATGGACCTGGCTTATAACCTTCACTCTTGTGATATGAAAGTGGAGTATCCACCATTTCTCCTTTTCTTTGTTCTAAGTTGAAAAAGAAATCCTTTGAACCTGAAACCTTGCCTTTAGGCATCCTATGTATTGGAATCTCTTAGTAAGTAGTCTTTTACTCAGGAGATGCTGGAAGAGGCTAAAAAAATCAAGAGGAGTCTGAAAGTTCACCAAAGCTATTTGGAATGTACTTTTTATTATCTGGGTAAAGTCCATTTTCTTAATTGATAATCTTGGTTTCTGATATGTGAAAGATTCTACAAAGGAAAATACCATAGAACCTTAGATTTGCAAAATCAATTTAAAACTGTCTTCCACTTTGCATGTTTGGTTATAAAATGTTTTTCATCAAGTGACAAAGCAATATTTTTCTTCTCAGAAGCTGTCTTTTATACCAGCTAACTCGATATTTTGTCACATTCAGTTTAAAATGGCTGATAGCCAAAGAACTCTGGAAAAATTAACCAGATCCTCTTCATTACTTTAGCAAAGAGAGATGAAATATCAAACCAAGTAAAAAAGTACTCATCTTTGTTGTTATACTCTTCAGCTTCAAAGCCTAAGCCCCATCAGTATTAGAAATCACTTTACTTAAAGAACCATGGAGCAAAGGAAAAATACTGAAAGTTGTTTTATGTGATATTTATTACTTTCATGGGCTTCTGGCAATATGTAATAGAATATGCTGTATTAGATTTAACTAAATGTTATAATATATAATATATCATATATCATATTAAACATACATTAAATAATATAGATAATTCATTGGTCTAACTACCAGTGCTGTCATTGAATATTAAGAACGGAGAAAATAGAGCATGAAAAAATTAATTCCACTGACTGATCCTACATTAGCAACCACTTGACGATAATTTTTCTTTGTACCTCTTACCACTCTTTTGTGTTGATCATGCTTTTTAGACTCCTTTGATAACATTCTCAATTCCCATGATATCACTTATAGTGAGTGGCTGAGTGATTTAAAATAAAATGTGTAATATGAGACCATCACATTTGGACTGTTGTATAAGTGATATCGAATCACTTTAACTGTAGTAAATTGAATGAATAGGAAATAGAAGTGAGGAGCTCATGAAGGACAGATCACAAATGAATGCCCAGCCTTATGAGTAGATGACGATGGGGCAATATGAACAACTGTAAATCAATCATGGACTAAACAGCTCCTCTGCTGTCTCTGTTACATTAACTAAAAATCTATCATTCATACATTGGTGTTAAGGAAGCACAGAGGTCTCTGCAGTGTAAATATTGGATGAGCTGGTTAACACTATAAACCTATTCTTCACTATTAACCACAGACTTCACATTATATGATAATAACCAATCACCTTGTATGTCTCAGTACTCAAGATAACTAATTGTGTTGCAGAGTAGGTTTGGGGAAGGGTCAGGATTACTCTTTTAATTATATGAAAATGCACAAAAGTATTTTCCTTGCCAGTATGAAAGAGAGATTAAAATGAGAAAAGCCCAAGATATTGACTTTGAGAAAGTCAGGTGCAACTATTGATCATATATCTATACATGTATATATACACATATGCCTGTGAGTGTGTGTGTGTGTATATATATATATAGTTTATTTACAATGATCAATTGCGTAAAATAATTCAACAGACTAGGGAGGAAGCAGGAAATCCCCATCCTGTAATCTTAAAGAATGAGGACACAAAAGACCCAGAGCCTCTTTGAAAGCTATAGAATACATACAGGCCATGCCAGGACAGACCTCAGACTTTCCAACACTCCTAGCATATTTTAATCAGTGAGATCTTGGGGGTTTTTTTTGTTCCTGTGGGCTTAAGATCCAAAGATGGGTTTTTGAGTGTTATCACTGTATGTTAACTATAAAGAATTTTTAGATAGACTATGAAATTTAAAGTGAAGGGAAAAGTTAAATTACATAATGATTTTCAGAATCAAAGCTTAACAAATCAGGCTCTGGCAGCTCTAAATCTGAGAAGCACAGACAGTGGGATGAACAGCTGCTGCTGAACTTGCTGCAGGCTCCTACTTTATAACATGTTTATGTCAGGCAATGGGAAATGGATTTGTCAGGGTGGGAATGGTAGCTGGATTACACAAAGAAAAGGAAAAGAAGTGCTTGCTTTTCCTTCCTTATTGGGCAAATTTCAGCAACACTGACTTTCAAATGATTAGGACCAGAATAGTTTAGGTTTGACATTTCTATAATGCTTTCTTCCTAAGCTCAGCATACTTTAATTTTGATAGAAATTTAGCCAAAAAATTAAAAAGTAGATGTAAATATTAGAAAAAAGTATAGTAGGGACTTAAATATAAAATAAAAACTTTTACATAAATGATTTTATCCTTTGCATTTATTTTCAGAGATACCTGAAACGTATCTCCTCTTCAGAAGCTTTGCCAACTTACCTATTTAAAAGGTACAGTTCCTGTCCTAGGGTACATCTGACATAAGAACATAATGATAAATTTCATCTATGTGTGTCAAACCAGGGTAGTTAAAACCAGATTTGGCCTTTTGTTTCTGTTATTTTCAGAGATTGTTGGTCTTTTTTTTTATACTGCCAAATTTGGATTTAGTTGGTGTGCAAATTTGGAGATTAAAGTACTGGATTTGAAACAGGAATATAGAAATATAGAGACATTTTGTGGTTGTGTCTGTGTGTGTGTGTGTGTGAATACAAACACATGTATTTACAAACAAACCAAAATATGGCAGAGTGAAACATAAAAGCTAATAAATTTGTGATGCGGGGGCTCTTTTACTAATTTATGAATTATAAAATAATACATAAAACTTCTTAAAATCATATATTGTATAGAGAGAGATAATAAAGAAAAGGACAATGAAAGTAAGAAAAAATGTAAATATAAACAAATATGAATTTACAATCCTTACATAATAAATGGAATTTATATCATGGTCAACAAAGTCAAATATTACATTTGAAATGTCACGGCTTTTCAAAGGTAAAATAATTTGTTATCTAAACTTATGATAAAGCTAGTGTAAAATGTCCTTTGTGTTCTTTTGTCTGATTCGTAAGACAGAAAATAAACTATCACTTAACTTTGTAACAGGATATTATTTTTAAAACTCAAAAATTAATCTTTTAATGTGCTTGCTTACAAATCTTATTATTTTGAGATGTTTAACTATTTTAATGTAAATTTAGTAGATGTAATAGTAAAAGTAGAATCTCTAGTGCTGTTTGTAAATTATACAGAATGTTGTCTAGTTTTAAACACATTGTATGTTAAACTTTGGAAAATTTTTTGGAAAGGGCTGTATTTTTGTCTCATTGCTAGAACAAATTATAGCTTCAACTTGAATAAATATAAGATGTAGAGAAAAATAAAATGTTTTCCATATGAAGAATAACTTATCACTAATTTTCTAAATGCTAGCTAAAATAAAAAGAAGCACTAAAAATTAGACAACATTCCAGCTGAATATTAAAATTATTCAGTAATCCAAAATAATGCAGAAAAGGGGAATACAAGACAAAGAAACAGAGTGTGAAAAAACAGATAATATAATAGTAAATTGAAATGCAACTATGTCAATAATTACATTAAGTGATAACTGGCTTAATTCTACAAATAATGGTACAGATCATTAGAGCACAATAAACAATCAAAACTCCGATTTATTCTGAACAAAAGTTCTTCAAAATAAATCAATATTCAGAATAAATTAATACTATTCTGTTTATAGGAAACGTATTTTGACTATAAAGACACAGATGGGTTAAAAATGAAAAATATATAAGACATACCAAACAAAAAGGAAGCAAGCATAAGAAGGCTCTGGCGGCAAGTATTAATAATGGATAAAAATAGACTATAAGACAAGGAGTATCAGTTAAAATAAAGTGACATATGTCAGAGTGATAAAATAGTTAACTCTTCAGAAAGGCATTAGCAACTATATATATACACATTTAAAAAACTCCTAAATACATGAAGTAAAATTTGACAGAATTAATAAATAGATAAATTTACATTCAAAATAGAAAACATTTAACATACTTCTCTAAGTAATTAATACAATAAGTAAATAGGAAATGAATAGAAATATAGATCTGAACAATGCTGTAAGTCAGTTGGACCTAACTGAGATTTATAAAATACCACACCAATGTACACATTCTTTACAAGTATAGATCAAAATAGACCACATGCTATGCTATAAGGTTAATCTCAATAAATTATTAACAGTTGTCCATACTAAGTTCTGACCACAATAGAATTAAGTTTCCAGTCAAAAATATCACTTCTAGTCAACGTTTTGTGGAGTCTACAAGACATTGTAATAAGGCAAGAAAGAGAAATAAAATGCAAATAAATTTAAAAGGAAAGGAATTTTGTCTTTTGCAGATTACATCTTGTAGAATAGATATGCAAAAGAATGACCAAAATTAATAACTATCTTTAATAAGTGTACTATTCATGGTTCTCCAGAAAATCAAAAACAATAAGATACACAAACACAGTTGATCCCTGAACAGCATGGGTTGTAAACTCAACCTTGGATAACCTGGGTTTTAAAAGCATAAATGTCCACTTATACTTGGAGTTTCCACTGCCTCTATAGTTTCTAAAACAGTAAGGCTACATTTTCCTCTTTCTCCTTCATAGCCTACTCAACATGAAGAGAGCAAGGATAAGGATTTTTCTGATGATCCACTTTCATTTAATGAACTGTAAATGTCCTTATGATTTTTAATAACATTTTAATTTCTCTAGCTTACTTTACTGTAATAATCAAGTGTATAATACATAAACAAAATATGTGTTAATCAACTATTTATGTTATTGGTAAGGTTTCCAGTGAATGACTGTTAGTAGTTAAGTTTTGTGGGAGTCAAAAGTTATAAGTGAATTTTCGACTGGGGGCTGGTTGATGCCCCAACCCTTGCATTGTTCAATGATCAACTACTTAAGTGTGTTATATAATGGGAATATCTCATGTGATGAAGGCTGAGAAGTCCCACGATCTACTGTCTTCAACTGGAGAACCAGGAAGCCAGTGGTATAATTCAGTCCTCTAAGTCCAAAGGCCTGAGAACAAAGAGCTCTGATGTCCAAGGGCAGGAGAAGATGGATGTCCTAGCTCAAGAAGAGATATTGAATTCTGTCTTTCTCCTACTTTTTGTTCTATTCAGGCCCTCAACAAACTGGATGATGTCTAGCTACATTGGCAAAGGTGAAGCTCTTTTCTCAGTTTACCTATTCAGATGCTAATCTCTTCTGGAAACACCCTCAGAGACACACTCATAAATAATGTTTTACCAGCTATCTCAGCATCCCCCAGTTAAGTAAACAAGTAAAATTAACCATCACAAGTTTGCAAATATGAGGATAATATAACCAGATTGTGTTTTTATATACTAACTGTAAAGTATTGAAAGTTAACATTTTTTTAAATTCTATTAATTTCACAAAAACCATAAAATACTTAGATACATGTTCCAAAAAATATGTAAGATCTTATCAGTGGAAGCTACAGAATATTGTTGAGAGAAATAAAATAAAGAATATATGTATCTTCTTAATAGATTGGAAGATTTATTTTAAGATGCTTGGTGTTCTGAAATTTACATATAGGTATAATACAACCCCAGTTAAACTTTCAAAAGCTTCATTTGTGTAATTGGTAAGCTGATTTCAAAAATCACATGGAAATGCAAATGAACTGGATGAGCCAAAGCACTGTTGTTGTTGTTGTTATTGTTTTAAAAAAAGAAAACAGCAATGTAGCAGGATTTCTACTGCCTAACTACAAGATTTGTTTAAAGCTAGTAACTGTAGCTTTAAGTAATAGGTAAAATGACAGAGGTGAAAGGGAGTTGAGTATGTTTAATCAAGTCCATTAATGTGGAAAGGGACAGTGCAAATTTGGCAGGAGAAATGGATTTTAGGTAATGAAGAGAGTTGACAAGTTGGTACAATCAGGTCACTAGAGTTAGTCAGAGAGGATTATAAATAGGTGGAAATTGGAGAATGGGATGTTTAAATTGAGATTGTGGTGTTTGCAGCTGTTGATTATCACCACATTTAATTTGATTATAGGAATTATTGTTTTATTATGGGAAATATTGGCTGAAGAAGGTAAAGGATAGGATTATTATTGAAGAAGAGGTCAAGGGTCTGGGAGTTGTGAAAGGCTTGTGTTTGTGCATACTTTAATTACCAAGAATTATTGCAGAAATAGTCAAGAGCTTAAATATTCGAGGAGTGAAGGGGAGTATCTAGGAATTGAATTGATTGTATAGTTTGATGGCATGAAATTTGATGATGAGCATCTTAGGGAGAAAAATGGGAGTGTTCTGTTATTATTGCTGTATCACAAACCTTTAAAATGCAGTTGATGAAAACCACTGCACTCAGTCAATTTGCTTACAAATCTGCCATTTAGACAAGGCCAAGTGTGAACAGCTCATTTCTGTTCCACAAAGTGTCAGCTGAGGCAACTCAAAGTCTATAGCCTGGAATATTCTGAAGATTCACTCACATGTCTATAGACTCATTTTAATTGTTAGTCGGGACTTTAGCTGGGGCTGTAGGCTGTAAACTTGAATACCTGTATGTAGCCTCTTCATTTGGCCTCTTGAGCATCTTCAGGATGCTGATGAAAAGTCACAAGAAATTTAAGCAGAAGCTGTATTACCTTTTATACCTAGCACCAAGCTGCATACTCTCAATTCTACTCTAATCATAGGCATGCCCAGATTCAGCGAACAGAGACATGGTTCTCACTTAATGATGAGAAGAATGTAAACATCAGATTGCAAGGAAAGAATGTGGAATGGAACATCTGTGGTAACCACGGTGGAAAATAAAATCTACTGCCAGGAGCAAGGTTTGGAAAGCACAGTGAAGAGCAAAGGGGAGACCTACGCTATGCAGAACCCCGCTATAGCAAGCAGGCCAGAAAACAATTACTGGACAGTTGGTATCATCAGGAGAAAGCCACAGGTTTGGTAGTGCAAAAAGGTAAAGAGAACATGAAAAAAGATTAAAGATAAAGAAGAGTTTTCTGATAATTTTAAGTAGAAAAACAGTCACAATAGTAGGTTTTTAGCAGTTTTGTTAATGAGAGAGACAGATGGATTCAAAAACAAAAGGATGTACAGAGTTATATAAAGAAGATTCAATAGGTAAGGTACAAAATGGGAAGTGAAGTGTGAAAACATTAAAAAGTACTAGGATAAGGCTGCCATATAATAGATACTCAGTAAGTTTCAAGTATGGACTTTTTTATGTGGATAAATATAAAAAATGGTAGAACTTCAGATGCCTTTAAAAACACAAAACAGTGAAAAAGATTTAGAAGTGCTTAGAAATCTTTAGAAGCACTCCACTATAAAATATGATTCATCGAAATTAGGAATAATTTTCATCTTTAAACACTCAATAGAACTAAGGAAAAATATACATAAAACAAAAACTTGCTATTTATACTATGCGCTTGTATAAATGAAAATCTATCAAGAATATTTAGTTGCTTCTTAAGAATCACATTTATAACACTTTAGTACTTTAAGGTCCTAAAATGTGGGTAGAGCAAATACATATGACATAAATCAGAGTAACTTCTCCCAAATGCCTTATTTCCTAAACACAAATTACTTCAATTGTCCAAACCACATAATAATCCCTCTTTCTCTACAGGCTCAGAGCCAAATCTGCATGGCATGCTTAATCAAAGACAGCAGACTTTCAATTCTAGTAAAGCCATCACACATCTGGCTCTTGAAAGTGTTTGTTTTCCAGATTTTGCCAGCAGATTAATTTTTAATGTTGGCATGCATAATAGATATTTTAACAGTTAGGTGTATTCATTTACATTTCATGTTCATGATACCTTGGTGTTTAATGGCTTACTATGAGATCAACATGAAACACAACAGCCTTTGTATTTAGAATGTTGTATTAGTATGTCTCACACTGCTATAACACCTGAGACTGGGTAATTTAAAAAAGAAAGAGGCTGAATTGACGCATAGTTCTGCAAGTTTTACAGAAAGCATAGCAACTTCTGCTCAGCCTCTCAGGGAACCTCAGAAAACTTACAATCATGGTAGATGGCGACCAGGAAGCCAGCACTTCATATGGCCATAGCAGCAAGAGAGACAGAGCAGGGAGGTGCTACATACTTTTGAAAAACCGGATCTTATGAGCACTCTGTCACAAAAACAGTACCAAAAGTAGGGTGGGTTCACCATTCATGAAGGATGCATCCCCATCATCCAATCACCTCCCACCAGGCCCCACCTCCAACACTGGGGATTACAATTGAACATGAGATTTGAATGGGGACATAGATCCAAATCATATCAAATGTCTATTAAAATTAATACAGTTCTTGACATATTTATTTATTTACTTTTATTTTTTTCTGTGTGTTCACTGACCACTAGCAATGTTATGCTTAGTGTCATGTTAAATATTCTTAATAATAACTGCTGTTAATGATGAGTTGAGTTGGGTGCATTTTTACCCAACCTGTCCACTCTTCATCTGTAAGTGATTATGTTTTCCCTCATATTTAAACAAAGATATTACTTCATTCAGGCAGACTATGACCCTCTTTTCATTCCCCACCATTGGGTATTCCTCTTACTTATTCTCATAAATCCCTCTTATAGCACCTATCAAACCTGTCTTTTTTACCCTTATTCATATCCCTGAACAGCACATGCCTGGCACATAGCACTCAAAAAACTTTGGATTTTTTTTCAATTATTGTTACATGTTTTCACTTGTCTACTGGTTATTTTCTAGTATTCCTCTCTTTTACTCTGTATATCAGCCAAGTGTACATTTGCATATGGAAGCCTACAATGTGTTTTGTTTTCTAGGATTTGGAAATAAATTATCTTTTACAAATAAATTTTAGCATAGCAAGCATTGCTTAAAAACCAAAGTATTAGTCTGAGATGTTAAAGGATGTTCTATGAAAATTGCGTAAAAAATGTCATTTAAATTACCTGCAGTGTCAGCTAAGATTTGCGAAACTTTTCTTATGCCTTTGTTATTATCACCACTTTCTAAGATTATAAATTTTATAGAATTGGAAGTATGAAGTAAATACATATTAAATGGTTCAGAGTGTCGAATTGAAATATACATACATATACACACATATGCACTATATTTTATAGTATAAAGCAAAATCTTCCTAAGTCAATGTTTACAAAATATATTTGAGGTAGTCCCACTGATGAAATCTTACCATTACCATACATATATTTTTAAGATACAAAAACTGATCATCACAACTAGTCATCACACACAGAAAATCTTTAATTTATTCTTTAAACACTACTGATTAGTTAAGCCATGCTTACAAGGTGTTTTTTAACATAATATTGAAGTGCAAGGATCTCTTATAAAGATAAGTATTTAAAGGCATAACTTAATTGATACCATACCAAACAGACACTTCACTTCCCACATCTCCACCCTGCACTTCTTCATTGAGTAATGCAACATCAGTCAGCTTGGGTTGCCATAACCACAGGCTTGGTGGTTTGAGCAGCAGAAGCCTGGAGGTTAGACTACAGTCTGGAGATTAGAAAGTCCAAGATCAAGGTGCAGATCATGAATTTCTTGGTTTGGACTCCCTTCACGGCTTGCAGGCAGCTGCTTTCCCACTGTGCCCTCACCTTACATTCCTCCATGATACAGGTGGAGAGACAGAGAGATTGAGGGATCATCCTCTTCTTAGAAGGCACAAAGGCCCACCCTCATGATCTAATCTGATCGAAATTTCCTTCCTAAGGACTCATCTTCAAATGCCACCAAACTGGGGGCTACAGCTTTAACCTGTGAATTTGGGGAAGACACAAAATTTTGTCTAGTCCATGACAAATATTTTTCCTTTATTATTAATTTGATATGTTTCATGCTATAAAATATAAGTCAATCAGGTAGGCTTATGCTGTAAAAATGTTTTAACAAAAGAGAAACATAAAACCTGAGGTTCTATAGCTTACTTGCATGTGCTTTCATTAGCCTTTTTCATTTTTAACTTTAAATTAGTCATTTTATATTATTTGAATGAATAAAATGAATTTCATAGAAGAACATATTTTTCTAACATTGTGATACCATGCTAGAAAACTTACAAGAGAAGTTATATATCTTACATCCCTCTGAAGCTCACAAAGACAAAGAAAATTAACTTTTTGGATATTTTATGTCTGGGGAAGGAAAAATTATAATAGGTCAAATTGTAGCCTCATAAAAGTTTATGCTGGTTTTTACTAAAAAGATAAACCTTACTTCTTATTTTTAGTAAGGTAATCTCTTCAAGTTTTAATTTCTAATTAAAGTAAATATACTGAGTTTATTTATACCAATTCTAGTGTTAGTTTTAGATATGTCCTTAGGTTGAGTCTGAAGTAGATGACATTAGGAAAGACTAATCTCAGATATTTGAGAAACAATGTAAGTGGAAGTGATAAAGGAATAATGAAAAAAGAGAAAAACAAAAAAAAATCCTTCAATGGCATATGGTTCTACAAGGTTTATTTTTGTCTTAAAAATGAATTATTATCCTTTTGGAAATAGATTCATACTGCATTTTACAGAGCATAATACTGGAATCAGCAGCCAAAATTCTAGTCTTGAGTTTCCATGTGACTTTAGGCAGTTTATTTCATTTCTTTCTTGACTTGATAATTAAAAGTCCTAAAATTTCTTTCTTAATTTATATTTTTATTGTATCCTTATAAAACTTTATTTTGCATTTTGTCTTAAATGTTAGTATGATCCTTCAATGGGGAAAAAAAAGGGTGATGGGAGGAATTACATATACTTGAGCATCATATACAAGTCTAGCATATTTGTGGATTATGTCAGGCATTTGTCAGTTGCCTTCATAGTTATTTTCAGTTCTACAGTGATTGTGAGATACCAATTTTGTATTGAAGTGGACAGACACTGAGGCAGCTAAAACTCAATGACCATTGCCAAATCAATCATAGTAATCATTCTAATGTTTTGAAAGAGCTATTGAGTGCTTAGTTTTTGCTGCCAGCATTTATACCCACACACGTACACATTCCGATTAAACCCTCTCAGAAATGCCAAAAGAGAGGTACTATCTTATGATATGGAAATGTCAAGGGTCATATTGAAACAATATAAACTTATTAATATTGAATTCAAGTTTATGTGACCTCAAAGTTCATAACCAAAAGAGAAGATAGTGTGTAGTGTCATGGACTGGAAGAGCTAAGAACAAACACTATGGAGAATATAGTAATTAAGAAAAACTAGTGAATCAAAGTCTTGCTAATAGAAGTCTGCATCATCTGAAATTCAAAGGATAGACTTGAAATGTCTTCTACAATGGTTAGAACATTTATAAGAAGGCTTAGCTGTGTTACTGGATCCACCTGTACTGAACTCCCAGATTCTTCACTTAGTGCTTTTAAGAATTTAGTCATATTGTCTAGCATTATACCTATAAAACAGAAACTTACTACTCACTTCGTATGATGATTATGTTTATGAAATGAACTGAATCTGTGTAGAATTTTACTCACTGACTGGCACTAGTGAACATGCTGAATAAATGTCAGCTTGTTTTATCAGTGTGGGTACTGGTATTATTATCGCTTTGTCATAGGGTCACAAAAGTGGGAATGTTCTGATAAATGCTAGCAGATTAGTAATCATAAAATAACAATGGAAAAGGAGTATGCTTTACAATGTAATGTAATTTGGGTTAAGATGTAACCATAAAGTTTAAGTTCCCATATTACAAAATCAGGACACTGTTTTCTAACCATCCCTATAATCAGCCTTTTAGAGTTATTGTTTTTCTGGCTTCCTTTTCTTCCCTCTCTGGCTTCTGGAAAAAAGCCAAGACTCATTTGGTTTTGAAATTGATATCCCCAGATAGCTAGGACATAAATATAAACTCTGGGAGTGATTGACTATTTCTGTAGTAATGATTGTATTAAACAGGTCAACCAGTGAACTAAATATAGATAAATAATACGTAATACTATGAAATATATGTTAGCATTTACCTGGTTGAAGCTTTTAGAGATAAGGTATGTTATTACAGGATAGTCTTTACCCAGTTATTTTGAGCATAAATTTCCTATTCTGTAAGTTAAAAATTATGCCCCTAAATGTTGACATGTGAAATTGTTTAATTTGAGACCCAGTAGGACACTTGCAAACTGAAAATTAGGGCAAATTGATGACTGCTTTTACCAAATGAATGTCATTAGCCAGTTGGTTTTGTTAATTTACAGATTTTCAATTCAAAAGAGGAACATTTTATAGATTTGCATTGAACATTTGCAAAATGGCTTGATTCATTTTAATTCTCAGCATACAATTTGAAGAAAACTAGTTTAGAGCAACTGTATGCCCAATGTGTTCTCTATATTTCCTGTACTATATCTATATTCATAGACACAAATATGTTACTCCAAGGTGACTTTCTCACAAGTAGGGTAGTTTTTTACATTTCTTTTTGTTTTTAAGTCAAATTACAGTGTGCAAACCTTTATCTATATCTAACTATCTATGCTTTAAAAGGAACTGCATTGTTAATATTTTGATTACATCATATACAACCTGGGCAATGATTCTCTAACTTGACTGGGGAAAAACTTTTCTTTTTCTTGTAATTGTTGCTTGGAGAAAATGTAATCATGAATGCCTTTTATACTACGTGTAATGGTTTTATTCTTTATTCAAAACATAGCAAATAGTTCACTGTACTTTTTTATTTCATGAAAGGGAATATAATTTTGTCACATAGGTAGGATTTTCTTCTGAGTTAATAAACTGAGATGTAATGTCCAATGGTACAAGTAGAAATATTCATGACAGAAAGCATTATTCCTACCTTAGCAATCAAGGTCAAGACCTTGCATATCCTTTTATAACAAATGTTTTGGTTGCTTTTGTGCCTAAGTGAAAGTTTTTCTGCATTAACCACAAAATATTCACTTAATGATTTATAGCTGGACTTATGACCATACAGACATGAATTAATCAAAGCAAATCTCACTACTTGAATCTAAAATAATGGATACTTCAAATCAAATACACAGGTCATTAAGCTTTTCTTTGAATTACAGAATAAATCATCCAGCTTATAGTTAAACTGTGCATCCTACCTATCAAGCAATAAACACTCAGGTTAACACAAATGTTGTTCACAAAAGCACATGTAATAAGGAAAAACTAAAGGCTGATATGAGGTTATTTCATGCATACTTAGTTTATATTTTTCATCATATTAATATGAAACAAAGTAAAAGAGCCTAAATGTCATGTCGTTGAATCAACTTGTACACAGAAATTATGTTTGCCTATGCTGAGAGAAAACTATAAGTGGGGAACTTGGGTATCTATTAATTTAGACAAAATAATATATGGTGTACTCTCAGTAAGCAAATACTAGTATTTTTGTCATGGTTTCAAGTGAGATAGTACTCATCCACAGATTTTTCTCTTTAAACAGATTCCCATGGTTAAATCACTCTCAAAAACATAGTAGTCTGGCTTTTCTCTAAACTTACAAAATAATTATAAATGCTAATTTTGCTTGAGAAGAAGCAAAAGACATAATATTTCTGGCTTGCCAATTAACCCATAAAATATGCTGAAAAAATTTTCAAGGCACGGTGCTAAATTTAGGTGCTCTAAAAACTTATGTGAGAGTGCATTTTCTTAATATTTTGTGAGCAAACCACCCCTTGACATTTTTTACTTTATGCTTTCCCTAGTTGAACATATGGTAAAACAAGGTGCCAGAAACTTTTCACTTAAAATTGAAAAGTCATTTAATTTAATTTAATTTTCTACTTTCCTAAAGTACAAATTCACAAAAAACCGGGTTTATTAAACTTTTGACAGTAGATCCTTTTTTTATGAAGAATTTAAATTGTGAAAGACTGTTCAAAAGTACCATTTGTTAATAAGACCAAAATGATACAATAAAACACCTATAAATAGTATGTTTGAGTCAAGATGAACTTTTATTCAGATAAATACCTTTTATTTGTCTATGAAGTAGAAGAAATAAAAGTTTAAGACTAGAGAAGGCATAATGCTTAATTCAAACATAGCTTATTCTAACTTTTCCTAGTCTTATAGTGTGTTCTTTCCAAGTCTGTTCATTTTGACAACAGAAATACTTCTTTTCAACTCTCAAATCTTTAGCTAATTAACATTTTTGATGAAGTGGGAAATATGTAACCAAATATTTAAAATGTTTTGCACATAGACAAGCGTACATATATGTATGCTCTTACCCACACTACTATTAAAGTACTCTTATTTCTGAACTAATTCACATTTATTTGTTTGGATAGAATAACTGCTTAGCATCTTAATTAAAATAAAATTGTAAAATTATCTAAAACAACTTAGTACTATAGAGAAATCAGTGATTAAGGGGAAAATCAACTCTGCTTTGAAAGATAACTTGAGTTCTATTATTTATGATAAATATTTATATTACACAATTTGTTCCTAGAAACCTTTGAAGAACAGCTGAAATTATGTGGCTTTTAGTTCAGTGAAGATTCAATTAGATAAAACATAAAAGGTAATACTGTGATTTATGAGAGTCTACAGTCAAAAAGCCGTGTGTCAGTTCATTCTAGGCCAAAATGAGCTTTATGTCTCGCAGGTCCACATTGTCAAGATGGAGACATGCAACATCACATCACTGAAGAATGTCTTTCTGTAAATACTGTTCTATACCTTTGGCATTTAGACTTGTGACACTGAAATTAGTTCAGCCTAACTATTTATCTTAATCAGGAGGCTACATTATTTGTCAGTGCATAATTCAGAAGTGCATAACAGTCAAAATCAGTGTACTTCATTTGAGCATGACAAACTTTCTGTCCTAGATTACTTGGTGAATTTGTGCTATCTATATTTTTTTCATTATTTTCTAAAATTTTCTAACTTTGCTGATAATGAGGTATAGAAGTTTTCACTTTAAAAATAAAGCAGGAAGTAATATCTGGTACCTAATAAATTTTTACTAAATTTAAAAACATTCTGCCTTTTTCTGCATGCTAAATGAGATAATAGTCTCTTTGAATTATGGAAAGGAAGTTAATATTAGAATTAATAATTGATACTATGTGATAAAACACTTCTGTAAAAAATAAAAGTTTAGCAATATAAAAATGTGAAAATAATATAATCCTAAGCAATTTCTAAAACTTTATACAGCTTTATTTTATTTATGATTTTATTTTTATGTACATGCACTACAATTTATATTACATATACACATACAACAACATGTACATATATTTGTTACTGATAGTCCACAATTTGGTTAAATCAATATGTATATATATGTATATGTGGGTGTGTGTTTGTGTGTGTGTGTGTATATATCACATACATGAATGTTATTCAAATTGTCTTGAATGATTTTTTTAAAATGTATATGTTAATATTAAACACCATTAAACAATTAGTGCATTTCATTTTTTTTTTGAAAGAAAGAAAAAGAGAGAAAAGAAGAAAGAAGGAGTGAAAGAAAGAAAATAAAATAATGAAAGAGAGAAAGAAAGAGGAAGAGAAAGAAGGAGAGAGAACTGGATTCTTTTCTATTGCCCAGGCTAGAATGCAGTCTAAAAATGGGTATTAAAAAACTCTTTTATGCCAATAATTGTGCTTAACAATGGAGACAGGAAGGAATAAGGGATGAAAATAACAAACAAGCAGCCAACCAATATTTTATTTAAACCTGTGAAATGCTATGCAATTGCTGAGGAGTGATTTACTTCCAATTAC
>CAUYLG010046936.1:0-17101 GCA_963573385.1 Cacajao melanocephalus | reverse complement strand
CACTTTTCAAACAAGTTGAAGATGACAGCTATTTAAGTCAAACATTTTTTGAAGAAGGTCAATGATAACCTAATGGTGATAGCATTGAATCTACAAATTACCCTGGGCAGTGTGGCCATTTTCACGATATTGATTCTTCCTCACCATGAGCATGGAATGTTTTTCCATCTGATTATGTCCTCTCTTATTTCCTTAAGTAGTGGTTCATAGTTTTATGTGGACTTGATTTTGATTATCTATTCTCTCCTATCTATAAAACTGCTTAAATATCAGGCCCTATTTTGTCTTTACCCTGTCCTGGTAGTTTAAGATAATGCTGATTTCTAAGGGTAGCTGGTAGAAGTGAAGCAATGATAAGAGTATTAAATTTGTTGCTTAGTTAGTATATGCTCAGCCTCTTAGATTACACAGTTGAGATAATCATTATAATTTGTTGTGAGAAAATAAACATTTTTCCACACCAGTCTGATTCTTGAATAATAGGATTGGGCAGACCAAGTTCTGGGTTTTTACAGTGACCTATTGTGCATGTGCGTGGTTACTCTACAGTCAAAATTGCATGAAGGCAGCCTAGTGTAGCAAAAGGAAATGGAGTTTGGATACCTAGAGTTTGGAGTCAATTGAGTTACTTCTGTGTCTTACTACCTCTTTGATTTGAGGTATATTATGGCCTCTTTGGGTCAAGTGTCCTTATTCTTAAAGCTGAAATGATAATATGTAGGTTTAAGAATTTTCATGAACTTTAAAAAAAACTCTGTTAAATAGCAGTGCCAAATCAGCACATAGGAGAACTCTGGAAGAATGTTTCTTTCTTAATATGCTGGCTTCTTTATTTTCTGTCTGCATATGTCAAATAGTGATCGTAAAAGCATGAACCCCAGTGGAATTATGGTCATTATTGTAAGCAGAGCTTTAAGAAATGAGTAAGTATTGACACTATGAGAACACAGCTTTCCTTGTTCAACTTTCCAAAGGATGAAAAATTGTTAGCCGGGTGCAGTGGCTCATGCCTATAATCCAAGCACTTTAGGAGGTCAAGGTGGACGGATCATGAGGTCAAGAGATTGAGACCATACTGGCCAATATGGTGAAACCCTGTCTCTACTAACAATACAAAAATTAGCTGGGTGTGGTGGCACATGCCTGTAGTCCCAGCTAATTGGGAGGCTGAGGCAGGAGAATTGCTTGAACTTGAAACACGGAGATTGCAGTGAGCCACTGCACTTCAGCCTGGCGACAGAGCAAGACTCTGTTTCAAGAAAAAAAATTGTCAAAATTGTACTAAAACAAACAAACAAAAAGATCAATATTTTACTGTGTAGCATGTCATAATACCAGAATGATATAAACACTAGTATTTTATTTAAAAAAATCTAAATAATTAATTGCTGCCCTGACCAAGAAAACTGTGGTCTCTTCATACATTGTCCTCATGCTATATCTTAGGGTTAGGGACTATTCCCTATTATACTCCATATTTGACTGTACTGATATCATGAGATTTCACAATTTCTGCCTTGAATATGCATGGCTTATAAAATTAATAAAAACAGACTGAAAATAGCATTATTTGTAAAATGTCTACGGATTTTCTGAGAACTGGCTCATATTTTATTACAGTTGGTCTGTCCTCCTGGTAATTTTGTAGAAGGGCATAGTATACCCATGTTATTTTAATAGATGAGGAAACTGAGTCCTGAGAAGTTTAACCAAGGCAAGGAGCACCAATGATATTTGAACAAGGACCTTTGTTCTTCAGCCCAGTCCAGAGCTTATATTTAAAATAGCTGATTATTTTTTCAAGTCAGTTATTCTGGGTTGATATTTTCTTTGACACATAGGATATATTCAGCAAAAAGATGTGGAGTATTACCTTAAAAATGAGTCTATATATAAATGGAAATGGGGTGTGGAGAGATAAACCTGAGATTCAAGTTCAACTTGTATTTATTAATAGCTACTTTGTACTAGCCATTCTTAGGTACCTTCTTCTGAAATATGTGATTGAATTCTCTCAACATACTCATTTTCAGTTAAGGAAACACAATTTTAGGGATATAAAATGACTTGATTAAGGACACACATCAAGCAGATATGGGAGCTAGAATTTGAACACAGCTTTCCTTAATAAAAGCCCAGTGCTATTTGTATTGTTTTCAATATGTAGTTCACGAATACAAAGGCATTTTATCAGGCCCATAGATAGTCACACAAGAAAAACTTATTTCAGAATTTTCGAAGTGTAAGGTATCAAGTGTCTGTGAAATAGAATTCTCTTGCTTATTTGTAATTGTGCTCCTATATAAATCCTTATAATCATAACGTATGTAAAAATCAAATGGTCTTTTTAGGATAAGCAGCCAGAAACTATGAGTCTTCGTGTTAAGTCAGAACAGAGATCTAAACTGACAGTTTTCAAGGCCAGTTTAAAAGTCAGACACATGTGAAAATGAAGGGTCTTTTTGTGTCTGCTTGTTGGTACTAATGAGGACACAGCAGTCCACGTCACCACATTGCCACTTGTTGTGCACCTGGCAAGTGAAGCAATGAGCAGAAGCTGATCAGAAAACTTTTTTTGAGAAAATGCATCCTGAGAATGAGATAAGTTATGGGGATTTATTTTTAAAGTGTGAGTCAGTGCTTTGAGAGCCAGTATGAAATGCCTAATGCATGGAATAGATCCATAATACTGGAAATTCATTAAATGTGATGAATTGAATGAAATGGAAATTTCTCTGAATTGCTTCATTGTATACATGTTTTTGGTAATCCTAGAATTACATGAACTATGTTTTCCATATTTTGGACCCCTTTGGAAGTCACCCAGAAAGGCTTCCTGAAATTTTTTTTTTTTTTTGGAAGACAGAATCTTGCTCTGTTGCCCAGGCTGGGGTGCAATGGTGTGATCTTGGCTCACTGCAACCTCCATTTCCTGGGTTCAAGCAATTCTCCTGCCTTAGCCTCCAGAGTAGTTGGGACTACAGGCATGCACCACCATGTCCAGTTAATTTTTGTATTTTTAGTAGAGATGGGGTCTCGCCATGTTGCCCAGGCTGGTCTTGAACCTCTGACCTTAGGTGATCCACCTGCCTCGGCCTTCCAAAGTGCTGGGATTATAGGAGTGAGCCACCATACCTGGCCCTGAAATGTGTTTTATGAGGGTCAGGGGTTTTGGATTCCTGTTATTGTTCTATACCAGCTCAATAAGATTGGGTAAAACATCTAAATCTTTTGAGCCCACCTGCTTTTGTGTCCTCAAACATAAACCTATTTTCAAATGGAGGTTATGGAAATCACCCCTTCATTTTATGAAACACATGAAGCCCAAAGAGCTTGCTTAATGTCACAATAGTCTTTAAACTCCTCTGCTTTACAGTAATTACCATAATAGAATTTAAAAATAACAATGAAAATGAAAAATATTGTTACTATATATGGCCTTGAGCAATTTATTTAACTTTTTTGGCCTCAGGTTTTTCATCTGTACAGTTGAGGGTATTAATAGTATCAACCACAGAAGTTAGGTTGAAATAAAATAACCCTAAAATATTTAGCACAGCGTCTGGTATGTGAAAGCACCCAACATCCCCCTCTCTTTCACTCTTTCTAATTTATATGATATCCTCTCTGCTAGGATCTGTGTTAAGTGAGACATATACGATTGTGAAAACTACAGATAATCTCTCAGTCATAAATAATGCAACCCAGCAAGGAACACATGATAAAAACACACATTATTTTAAAAAATTGTCCTTGTGATAATTGCTATTAAAAAAATAACAACAGGAAAATAGAATATCAATTGAGAGAATAGGATCCAGAAAGCCCTCATAAGGAAAAGGAATCTTTAGCAGAAAGCTGGAAAACACCTAAATTAAGAAGATGTCATAAGAAATCTAAATGTCCAAAGAAACTTAAATCCAGGTAAAGTGTGGACAATGAGTGTTAAGTAGAAGAAACAGAAGCCATCTTTCTTAGCAAATTAACAAGGAACAAAAACTCAGATACCACATGTTCTCATTCATAAGTAGGAGTTGAAAAATGAGAACACATGGACACAGGAAGGGGAACATCACACACCCGGCCTGTTGCGGGGTGGGGGGTCAAGGGGAGGGAGAGCACTAGGACAAATACCTAATGCATACGGGGCTTAAAACCTAAATGACGGGTTGATGGGTGCAGCAAACCACCATTGCACGTGTATACCTATGTAACAAACCTGCACATTCTGCACATGTATCCCAGAACTTAAAATAAGAAAAAACAAAAACAGCATGTGCTAAAATATGCAAGCATAAGGACCTGAGAGTCACAAGTCCCTCTCTGATGGTCTCCACGCCTGCATCCTGGGTATATTTACCATTGTTTCCCCATGAGTTCTTCACTCCAGCCTACAAAACTACCATAGTTCCTCTGACAGAGTATATGTTGTTATGGCCTGGAGCACTTTCCCTCTCTTCTCCAGCATCTGATTCCCAGTTTCCTTTCAAGCACAGCTGAAACACCTCTCCTGGAAAGCTTTTCTTAATGCTGCCAACTTGAAGATGCAGTTTCTGTGACTGCCCACACAGTCAGCATCACAGAACATAGCAGGCTTTATCATTAGGGTTTATCTATATGTTCCCTTGCTCTATGCATTATGAGCTTCCTAAAATTAGTGTTCATATTGCAATCACCATATGATTCTACAAGGGCATATGTATGTGTATCTGTGTGCGGAGTACATGTTGAATAATGCGTGAATACTATAAATATATAAGATTGTTATGCCTATGAAAATTATTAAGAATTAGTAGTAGTAGCCAAAGGACCCTGAGAAAGCTTCCAAAATATCTTCTTTACAATTTTTTTTGGGAGAAGTGGTCAACAATGCCATCAATGGTTTATGTTCCATGTCCATAGTCTTATAATTTTTGCTGGAAGCAGATACCCAGCCAGGATAAATAAGTCTCGCACCAGTTTACATCTAGGTGGAGTCATAGGACTGAGTCCTGTCCAAGAGAAGATAGGAAAAAGTTATATGAGCCACTTTCAGGTTAAACCACTTTCTATAGCATTCTTCACATACTCTTTATCCCAAACTGACTACTAGATTTCCAGAGTGTCTGTGGAACCCGTGTGGTGAGTGAAGATGGGAAAGCCTTTGTTATTCCACTTCCCTAATTGATTGGATTGGAAGAAATTCCTTCATCTACTAGTCCAATGATGACATTATTTGAGCAAGAAATGCACTTGTACTTGTGGAAAATTATTGCAAATTTGAAGTTTTCTGTTTTAGCGGTAGAGGTTCCCTAATGAATATTCCTTGTATCAAGTGTTTTCTATGTGCCAGTCTCTGTGCTAACATTAAAGACACTCAAATAAAACAGGCTGTAAGCTTTGAAAAAGTAGACTTGTAACTGACAACATTGTGAAGTGGGAGTGAGCACCATGACAATCTACAAACATGAGCCTTTCAGAGCTGAGAGTATGGGCTGTCATTTTCTGTATGCTGTAAATGATGAACTTGTTTCTTTTCATTGTAAGGGTGCTTCTCTAGATATTCCATAGGTGTGGCTGCAACATAACAATAATGGTTGTCTCCAAATCTAGCAGGTCATCGAAATCTCTTGAAAAGATCTTTCCTTTATTTGTTTAAGTGAATAATTTTTTAAATCTATTTTGTATAAGTATTATGCTCGAAGTATGAGTTGGGACTGCATATGTTTATGGACCTCATCCAGGTGATATGGATGATTGGCTAAGTTTGGGAACTACTTATTCAGGTGACCCTTAAAATGTATACTAAATATGCGACCCCAAATGGCTGTTCGTCAGCTTCTTCCATCTTCAAGCTGCCACTAAGCCCACCCACGTCTCACTTTTAGGAGATAACCTTACCTTTCACTTCATGGAGAAAATTGGATTCGTCTAAAAATAATGATTCCATCTTTTTCCTAACAAGCCACCAGCTTGTACCTGTATACTCTGCTTTCACTCCTTTTACAAGGTTGAACTGTTCCTATGTTGTTGACTCTTCCTACTCAAATAAATTTTGTGTGTGTGTATACACACACATATATAGACACTATACACACACACACACACACACACACATACCCCTTTTCTAAAATAATAACTCTATTATTCTGGATCAATTCTGCTTGCATACAAAAATCTGTGATAGCTTTTGTCTTTTAAAAAATAAACCTAACTAATTCCCTTCTCTACTAATTTTAAGTTTTCTTTTATAACAAAGCTACTAAAAATGTCCTAAATATTTGATTACTCTATAGCTTCTGTCATTTTTTTTAACTCTTCCCATTCAGGCTTTTATATTATTGTTTCTTTGATTCTGCTCTTGGCATTATCTCCAAAGACCACAATCCTACCAGTTCCTGCTTCTCAGTCATCTGATGATCAGGTGTCTCAGCAGCATTTGACAATGCAGATATCCTTCCATTTGAAATATTTTTCTACTTGGGTTCTGGGATGCTACACCTTCTGGATCTCCTGCTACTTTGTTGCCCAGTCCTGCTTACCCCCAATCAGCTTTCTTGCCTTGTCTCTCATTATGTGATTCCACATACACCACACAGCAGTTCCAACAGATGATGTAACCATTCTCTAACACTCTTTGTTCTGTAGTCAGCTCAAATGCTCATCTGTTCTTCTTAAGCTCCTAAGGGCCTTCCCTATGAGACAGACATTCACATTCTTTGCAATAGGGTGGAAACTGCTTGAAAACTGATGGGCCAAGGTGGGAAGTTGGGGAAGAGATAATAATTCTTTCTCAAACATCAATGCATTGGCTCTCTGAAACAGGTCTTCCAATGTTCTCATTATTATCATTTTTCTCTATAAAAGGAAACACTTACAGCCAAGGTTTCCATGTATTTGGCATGTGTAGTGCAGGTAGACTATTCTTCTCCTTTCTACCTGTCTATTTTTGTATTTTATTTTATGTAGGAGTGATGGAACTTTCTTTTGGGAAAGGGTAGAAAGTAACAAAACTCATTTCCACAATTGGGATTAAGACATACTGAATCTATCTGGCAGAATTCAAGTTAATGAAAAACCCTGAAAAATCATTTAGTCTAAGGAGCATTAAAGTGTTCAGATTTCTGAGTGACACCAGAGATTTGGAGGGGAAAACTGTTGCCAGGGAAAGAGTGAGGCTGATGCCTGAGTCTTTTGCAAGCTAGAAACTGAAGAAGCTGATGATTGTCTCTGAGGATAAATAAAGAGTAATATGTAAATTAAATAAATTCACTTTTTTATTCTTTCAGCAAATGTATATTAAGAGCTTAGTATTGGAAGGTGCAATTCTGGAACTTGAACTATGTCAAGAAATAAAACAAATTCTTGCTCTCGTGAAGCTTATGTTCTAGCAAAAGAAGACAGAAAATAATATATTTTAAATTAGGTGTGTTATTTACCAGATGGTGATAAATTATGTGACGAAGAAAAATTAGAGGGAGGCAGGCTGCAATTTCAAAAAGGACAATCAGGGTAGACCCTATGAAATAATCAACTTTGAACCATTACCTCATCATTTAGGGTTATGGAATACCAGCAAATATTTTTGCATAAGTATGCACTTCTCTATATAGGCACTAAAAGATAATCAAATAGCTCTTTGCAATATTCCAAGTTGAAGATGATTTACTGAAGATATATACCTAAAATTAGTGATATCTTGGAAAGCAAGCAAGCATGCTATGGAACCAGTTGAAAAGAATTTGGCTCAGAGGAAAGGAAGCTTTCCTTTTCCTTGCAGTGTTTTATTTATTTGTTGTGACACTTGAGGTGTGAACACATCTGTGGTCTAAATTATAAGCTGTGAAGTAATGGGAGGTCTTAGATTGATATGGGTAGTTGAATAGGCACAATTCCACCTTTGAGTTCAGCAATTTCAACCCTTAATTAGATGAGAATTTATTCAGCAAAACAATTGGGGTAGCATCAGCAAACCCTAGAGTTGGCAGATCCTCAGAAAATGACAATACCAATGTTATTGTGAATCAGTAGGGAATGGGGAATATACACTTTTGATTCACTAAAGAATATAAAGCGTAAGAAAGAATAGATTCATGAGAACTTTTTGAAACACTCAGAAATACTTTCAGAATTACGGTGTTTTACTATGAATAATGTGAACTTGACCTGGCTATAATTGAGTTTAATTAGAATGTAACATAATTTGTTCTCAGCATCTAGTGTGATTTAGTGATATTTCATTTATAGATAACACTCATAAATCTGGAAGTGACATGTTTCAAGTTCTGGGTTTAAGCACCTGCAAAGAATTCTTAGTGATGTATTTATCATGAAGTAAATATATGTTAAGTATCATCTACATTGTATTTATTAAGCAAACTGAGATTTAATAAACATTTATCATCTTTGATTTTCTGGTACCCAATATTCTTCTAGTATCAACTCGTTTTGCTTTTTTTTCTTCAATATTTTATTTTTGATTAACAAATTATTTTACATATTCATTTGAAAAATAGCATTTCTCCCATTCTGTGTAACCTTTCTGGGAGAAAATGACTACTTCCTACTGCCAGTTTATGAGGGCCAACCCTCTTCTCCTTGCACCAGGTGAAACCTAGATCGTATTGTAATGGTGACCCTTTTCAGAGTGTTAGAAATTTAAACCATTGGTGGAAGGACATGAGAAACAAATGTAGTAAATGCAACAGTGTAGACACTTCCTGCTTTACAACCAATACTGTGTTTCTTAAAACATCACAATCTATATGACTTTATTCCTCTATGTTACCAACAGCCTGGGGAGATAATTGACATATGGCCCACAGGGGGCTTATGGGCTCTTGTTTTGTATAACTATTTTTCATCATCTGGTGTCTTATTCTTAAAATATACATTCAATAAACCTTTTAAGGGCCTACTTGATCTGCAAGTCCCTACTTAGTGTAAAGCAATGTCAAGGTAACTTGACATTAACCTGCTTAACGAATTATACCCCCCCTCAGGAAGTTCACAGTCTAAGGCTAGAGTTTACATATTTGCAAAAGTAACAATTGTCACAGTCACATATTAAACAAGAGGTGGTCAGAAAGAAAGTGCTGTGGAAAACCAGAGAGATTGAATAAATATATTAAAGTGTGAGGATCAGGGAAAACTTTGTTGCAGAGTTTTGAAATGCTTTTGGAATGGTTTAGTCCTATGGCAATGGGAGAGGGAGCACCAGCAACAACAATAAAATCAGCCAAAGCTTTATTCACACAGGTGCCTGCCACTGTATCATTGGCATTGCAGTCTGCACACACTGACTTTTTTTTCAACCCAGCCATGAGAAAATATTTCCTGTCACTCAATATATATATATATTACATATATTGAGACAGAGTTTCACTCTTGTTGCCCAGGCTGGAGGGCAATGGCATAATCTCAGCTCACCAAAACCTCCACCTCCCAGGTTCAAGCAATCCTCCTGCCTCAACCTCCCAAGTAGTTGAGATTATAGGCATGTACCACCACACCTGGCTAATTTTATATTTTTAGTAGAGACGGCGTTTCTCCATGTTGGTCAGGCTGCTCTCGAACTCCCTACGTCAGGTGATCCACCTGCCTCGGCCTCCCAAAGTGCTGGGATTACAGGCATGAGCCACTGTGTCCAGCCTAAAATATAATTTCTAAAGCCCCAATGTGGTCCCTTAGTGTAAAACATACAGCAATATTTTGAATACGAACTCAAAAATAACGTATTGTAACTCTTTCAAAGGCATAAATTCAGACCAAAATAAGTAGTTAATGGAGACAATTAAGAAAAAGAGTCCTGACTCTGTCTATCAGAGAAGGGTTCTTTGTAAATGAATGATGGAGTAACAGAACTGGCCACTTGGAAGGACTCTAAGACCTAACATTTATGGGAAGGATATTGTGGGTAACATTGTATTAAGTTCCCTTTAAGACCTGAAGGTGAATCTGCTCTTGCAATGAATACCACTTTTTTCCTCTTTTTGGAGAAAACAAGAGCAATTAATATTCTCTGATTATGGGCTATTTTTCTTACATAAGTCATATTAAGATATATGTGCCATTGCTGAGAAGATAAGTTATACACTTTGCAATAAGGGAAGATAACAGGTAAAGTTTGCAGGAAGCCTATGAAAACCCTTTCTATTTCAGAAAATAATTTGTTCAGTTTAATTAGAGAATATAGTTTAATATGTATCTTAGTGTTCAAATAAGGTCAAAAAGTTTTGAATGGAAGTTGTTTTTGTGGCACATTATTTCTGCTCTATATGTGGAAAAAAAAAAAACGAGGACATTTTCCTTTTTGGAAGCCTTTGTGTGTCTGAATCCTTGGATTTCGGCTGAGAGTTACAGGCGAACTCTTAAGTATTCACCCACTTAAAGAAGAAGGTTTGGCCAGGTGAGGATGCAGGATTCCACCCATGTTTGAAATAGTTTCCTCCTGGCCAAAGTCATAAAATAAACGCAGGAAATAGCTGAGTATTGCTTAATAGAACTATGCATAGTGTAAAAGGAACAGTAAAAGCCTTTTGACAGCTTCCTATATCTTAGTATCTCATAACTCACTCTTAATTGCCTTTAAAATAATAAAAAATGAGGCCTTATCCAAAGAAAGAAGTCAGGTCTACTTTTGCAAAGATTCTGTAGTTGGCAGCTCTTCTGTCCAGGGAGTGGGAGCGGGTTCTGTAGAATTGTGTATGTTCTTCTTCAATGTCTATGGTAGTTGTTTATATTCAGTAAAGTTCTGTAGGTAAGTCAGGAATGACTCAGGAAGTTGTGAACAGCACATCGCCTATTCAGAATAAGCCCAAAGTGTCCTTCCAAGAAGTCAGTTATTCATGAACACACCCCAATCAGGATTTCCCCTGAGGTCTTCTCTTCTGCATAGGACCTTATCAATTCTGTTCTTAAAAGACAAACCAGATAAGAAGCTGACCTGTGGAGATCCAGAATATCTCCTTCATTTTCTTTCTGGATAAAATAAAGGGACAGTCATTTTGTGTCCAGAATAATTAAAGAGTTGTTGAAAGCTCATGAGTGAGAGTACCTCCTTTTAGAAATGGTTCTTTAGGGTGAATAGGAGCTTTTACTTCTCCCTCATCACCTGCCCTCCAATCGAATTGGGAGCATTTGAGAAACTTCCTGATGTCCTGCTCCCTCTGAGGACCTTGTCCAATCATATGCAGCCTCTTTTGCTAGACATCAAGATAAAGAATGGTAATTGTTTTGCTATTGAAAAGCTAGTAACTTCAAATACTTATAATAATAATTTGTAGTAAATATTGTAAGTATCCCTCCAGAGATGGACTAGAGATCATAATCTAAGATCATGTGATAGAAAGAGAAGCTAGCTTTCCAGAGAGAAAAAAATCAAGCAGAAATCATAGTAATTTATACTCTATAAGAATGATAGTTCACATTGAGATTTCACATGTATTTCTTGATCCGTTTTGTCAGTACTGGGTAAGCCAATATAAGATTATTTTCTCAATTTTACAGCTACACCTCAGAGAGGTTAACAGATTTCTATGAGGTCACACAGTCAATTGGCAGTGAAACTAGAAAAGACATTTTCTGGCTCCAAACCCTGTGATTTTCTACTACTAGCCAGTAACAGTGAAACAAGTGGAATATTGTTTTGTTGTTACTATTGTTCTGTTTTTGCTATCATGGAGAAAGACAAGTGATGTACTTTCTAATTAAATTAACACCACTCAGAGATAATTTTTATATTGCTTAAGTTCTTAAGTTTTGACATTAAAATTCCAGTATTTGAATTTCAGAGTCTGTAACTTATTAGCTGTGGAAACCTGGAACATTTAAAACAATGCCCTAAACCTCACTTGCCTTATTTATAAAATAGGGATAGCCATGGTATCTATGTCATAAGATCATGGTACATTACATTAAATTAAAAAATGCATATAAGGCACAAAAGAGTCTTTAGTAAAAGGTGGCAGTGGAAATGGTTGTAATGTTGACACTGGTGATGGTGACGGTAATAGTGCTGGTGAGGTGATAATGGTGGTGTTAATGGTGATGGTTGTGGTGCTGGTGGTGGTGATGTAATGGTAGTGGTGACTGTGAGAGTGGTAGTGGTGATGGTGATAATGATGGGATAGTGGCGGTGACGGTTGTGATGGTGGTGGTGGCGGTGATGTAATGGTAGTGGTGACTGTGAGAGTGGTAGTGGTGATGGTGATGATGGGATAGTGGCGGTGACGGTTGTGATGGTGGTGGTGATGGTGGTGATGTAATGGTAGTGGTGACTGTGAGAGTGGTAGTGGTGTTGGTGATAATGATGGGATAGTGGTGGTGATGGTTGTGATGGTGGTGGTGGTGGTGATGTAATGGTAGTGGTGACTGTGAGAGTGGTAGTGGTGATGGTGATAATGATGGGATAGTGGTGGTGATGGTTGTGATGGTGGTGTTGATGGTGGCCATGTTGGTGGTGGTGATGGTGGTCATTATGGAGGTGGTGGTGGTGATGGTGTTAATGGTGGTTGTGCCAGTAATAGCAGCAGAAGCAATAGAATTTCAAAGGTGTGAAAGGTAGTATATGGAGAGGAGACATGCCTAATATTGTGTCAAGTTTAACAAGAATCTTACTGTTTGCTCTATTGCAAATTCATATGCTCTCTGAATCACGATCTGTAAATAAAAAAAAAACAAAAAACAAAAAACAAAAAAACACCCTCAATTTATTAGGTCATAAAAACAAATGTTTCAATTCTCATTGGGCCATTCTACTTGTGACGGGCTACTGGTGTTAGTTTTGTGCTGAGCATTAGAAGGTGAGGATAATTTCATGTTTACCCTTGATCTTTTCTACCATAATGGCTCTTGGATAACCAGTCAATCCAAGGGTTTTATCAACTACTAAGTATATCCGTGATGATTTCTTTTGAGAACCCTGAAAATTTCTACTGGGAGAGTTTGTAGCCCTCATTGACTCACTGCAGTAGAGTATATTACTTACCAAATATACTAGTTCTGTTCCTGTGATATTTCTGTGAGGTGGTTTTTCTTCCCCATCCTGTTGGTTTTATGATAGTTATAGGCTGTGCACTGACGAATCAAGTGTGAGCAGAAGTGATGTGTGTCCTCATCTCTTTCTTCTTTCTGCCACAGGAGCAGCCACATTTCACATAGAGATTTTCCCATCAGCCCTGTCCTGTTTTGAAGACTACATGAAACAAAGGTGAGGCTGAACTATGATATGTAAGTAGCATGACTAAAAAACAAACCTTGTTCATTGGCACAATATGATTTAGCCTGATGGATACATCATGCTAGCTAACAAACTACTTAGCTGCAGACCATGTTTAATTATCATTAAATCCATATTGTCTACTACAATGCCTGGAATATACTAGGTGCTCAATACAAATATTATTAAATGACAAGTGAAAGCAACATATCCATTTATTAATATTACCTGAGTTTGAAAATCCATAGGTATATCTGCACTTTGAAAAATGACTATGCTTTATCATCTAATCTTTTACAAATAATGGTAAATAACACAAGACCTTATATATGGCTGACATTTAATACTTGAATATTGATTTTCTAAAGACATCCATTTCTTAACCTTCCTGTCTCTCGTAGTCTCTGTTAGTGTATCCCAATAGACTTGAAATTTCTCAAGAAAAAGAAACATTTCGTTTTCTTATTTATTTCCCTAAAATCTAGATTATTCCTGCCCCATTTGCCACACATATACACATTTAACGTATACTTATTAAATGACTGACAAAATGAATGTTTACAAATAAATATATTTCCCATGGACATATTTCAGGCTGACAGTCATGAAGTTATCTAGATATAAAGGGGCATTTCCATTTCAGACAGTACCCTTTTGTTCACTTTAACCAAGCTAACCAACGGTTATCTATTGATCTCATAGTGTCAGTTGTGTTCATAATATTCAGTGCTGACTGATTGTGGTTTTATTAATAAAGTGTACCATGTAGAATGTAGAAAAATGAGATAACTTTGGGTGTAAATGTTGTTGTTGCTTGTTGTTTTTGTGCGTGTATGTATGTTTCTTTCTACTTAATTGATAAACATTCCCCACAATGGGAAATTACAATTGATATAATTTTGATGATTAATCTCTGCTAAATTTAATTATATGAAATGCAAGTTGTGAGTGAATTTACTCACATTTATAAAACTTGTGGGGAACAAGTTTTAAATTATAACAAGTTATAACAAACAAGTTATAACAAGTGATAAAACTTATGGGTGAACAGATTGCTTTATTCACAGGTTGTCCCATGTGGGGATTATAGCCATAGATAAATAGCCCTACCTTCCCGACCTTGATGTCAGCAAGGATCAGCTTGCAGCTGTCAGTGCTTGTGGTAATTTGGAGCTAACCATATGAACATCAATTACTAAGATGTACCTGGGCCTGGACAATTGGAATTGCTTCTAACCTGCCTCTTTGCCTGCTGCCTCCCTAATCTTTCTTCATCTTACTGCCAGATTCAAATTTCCAAATCACCATTTTTATAAGATTATTTCCCTCCGTCAATAGCTTCACTTTATCTACAAAAATCCAAGCACCTTGGACTGATATTCAAGGCTTTCTGCTAGTCTCACTTCAACTACTCTTCCAAGCTGAATCATTACCTTTTATTTGCAGGGATGTAGAGTTGCAGCTGAACTTGATCATTCAATACCTTCTTTGCACCTGGTTCTTTTCGGCCTCCTCTTACCTGCTCAAGTCATTATCTCTGTTTAGAAAGAACTTTCTATGTTCTTCACAGTCATTTAGTTGGACTATGGATCAGGCCTTGTCCTCTCCACCAGCAATCTAGCAATTAAAACTGCCTAGGGACTTGTTCTCCTGAAGCTTATAAACAATGTATTCTATTTCAAAAATCCTTATAAATTTCTTCATCAGATTATTTCTTAGTTTGTTCAACTGGAAGAATTCTCTCCTTCTAAAACATTTTAGTGCTTGCTATATCCCCCTAATTGTTTGGGCCTATATGTTCTCTATACTTTGACAATAAGCTCCTGGCAAGGACACCTATACACATACATATATTTCCACAGTCAAGCCTGGTTCCTGGGACATGGAATATCTCAAAAGAATTTCTTCTTATTATTTTTAAAATGATCAAAAAAGGAACCAATAGCAGATATATTTTGAGTGTTTACTATGTACCAAGAATTGTGCAATGTACTTAAAATATGTCCTCTTTCACCTTCACAAGAGCCTGATATGGTACTTGCACTTCTTGCAACGTTTTTAATGAGAAACTATTCATGAAAAGTTAAGACAGGTGGTATGTAATTTGTTGAAAGCATGGAACATTTTTTAATTAAATAGTACTCAGTTCCTCTCTTTAACATAGAACTAATTTGTGACCATATACTTCCCTTACAGAGTCAATTGTGTTCATGATGATGTATTTGACCCTGGTTTTATTGATTTAGTGGATCATGTCGAATAATGTAGGCTAATTCTAGTCTGAGATAATTTTTGGCTACAAAGTTGTGTGTGAAATGGGATCAAACTCATGCCTACTTTATGACAGAGCCCACACATTTTTTTCTATAATACTCTGCTGAATAAGCGATATACTGGAAAGCAGTCAGAGGTATTCACTGCAGTAGATGCTGTTGGTGCCTTGCCTATATACCCTAAGCAAACACCTCTAAACTTTGAAGGCTCTTTATTCCATACAGCTGTGGGGATCTTATCCGGCCATGATGGCAATAACAAGCCACATTTGTTGGAGGATTAGTGTCTTCGAGATCTGTCCTCAACCACTACCAGGCGAGGAATTAATGCATAAATGCTCCAGTACCCTCCTGCCTTGGTAAAGATAATGAAGAAGTATGTTCTACACTGTATCCCTCATTTATTTAGTGAAATTAGGCTCTAGTATCCTATAGGAGCAACTTGCTTGATAATACACCCTGTATTGACTTGTTTTTCTTCCCTATGCCACTTTTTGATTCCTCACCAGTATTTCTTGGAATTCCTCCCTAACTCCACAACCAAAAATACGTACTGTTTGCACTCCAGGTTTTGTCTAGATTTACTTCTGGGACAACCCAAACCGAAACACGTTTCTGATTTCTAGTTGTCAGTGGCTGTCTTGTCACCCCTGCCTGCCGTCTGCTGCCAAAATCCCCACCTTTGCTCATCTTAGGATCCAGAGGTCTGTCATCAATGAGCTTGCTACTGCTTGGCTCTAGTTTTTAGCTCTCAGCCAGTGCGTACTGATGTAAGAAGTTTCTTTCCTACTCATGGCTATGATTTCGGAAATGTTCGCCGCCCTCCTCCTAGGCTCAGTTGTGCCAGGCTGCGTTTAGCTTGAGAACCCACTTGAGAACCCACAGGAGCCTGGCAAGGCAGGCAAATTTTCTGGCTACCTTTCTCATATGTGACCAGCCTGCCTACTGCCAAGGGCCAAGATTTTGTTTTCTCAATTCTGATCTTTCTTTTTAAAACATATACACAATTTTTATTTTATTTTTTTAAATAAAAACTTTTAAGAAGAGAATGGGAGAAGGGGGTGAAAATGCAAAGGAATTAACACACAAATCATAAAAAATACTCAATATAGACAAACAGAACTAATCAGTAAACAAAGAGTACTTAATGCATACTATATGGAAAAACATGGAACTCACAGGAAGAATTCATAGCTATTGAAACTGGAGACTGAGTTTGGATGGGCTGTCACTATTTTTTATTATAATTACATTTTGTATTATTCAATTTATTTTAAAAAGTGTATGTATTAATTTAATAAAACTTCTCCCTTTAATCTTTGAAGTTGGTGATTTCAGGAGGAGTCTCTGAGTGACGTTTTTTCTGTTGAGGTTGGAGCTGTATCTTTTTTGGCCTGTAGAGGGCGTCGCTGGGCTCTCCCGGGTTCAGTCAGGTTGCTGGGCGGGTCCTTCCCTGGATATTGTTTGCAGGTGGGATCGCCCCGCCTTCCCAATGGCGTCTCTCCCAGAGCTTGAGCTTCCGGGTTGGGGTCAAGCTGGTGTATTCGCTGCCAAGCTCTCTAGGGAGCTTCAGTTTGAGTTCTGTGGGGATGGGGCCTGCCAGGCCTTAGGTCTGTTTCCCGGCTTTCAA
>CAUYLG010046935.1:0-54719 GCA_963573385.1 Cacajao melanocephalus | reverse complement strand
CCTGCTGCCCGCCCCTTTTGGGGGGTACCCCCCCCCCCCCCCCCCCCCCCCCCGCGCCCAGTCTGTGCATCCCTCCAGAGGCTGGCCAGCTTGTAAGGCTCTGGTTTGCTTGGTCTAGCTGGGTCAGGACTCCTTCCCCACTGCTTGCGGGTTCTAATCTCCCCGAGCCTGTGGCTGCTCCTGTAATAGGCTAGTGTGGCGTGGCGGCCGGTCCAGGTCCTACAACACCTAAAGGTTTTCGCGCGGGGCCTCCAACCACCACAGGCTTTTGTTTTCAGTGGCAGAGCTATTGAGCAGATGATGGAGTTGAAAGTAGTTATCGCTATGGGAACTTGAGGATCCTAGACTTAAGACCCACAGAAAGATGACTAGTTGATGTTGAGAAGGACTACCGGTAGTAGATGTCAAATAAATTAAGTGAAAATAAACCAACCATAGGGAATAGTGCATCTGGAAAAGATTCATTGGTAGACGTCTTACCTAATGAATGAAAACCTTGGTAATAAGATGACAAAAAGTAACTCCCTTCTTCAAAAGGGGAGTAGTGTCTCTGACAAGATCTATACACTTGATTTTGAAAAATTGGGAGATCCCTTCGAGTTAAAAAAAAGTGTTTGCTCGGGGATCTTTCATTTTCTTACTACCTGACTTAACTGGAAGTTGATATAAATTATTACTCTAGGGTAAGAGACACAAACCTGGGTTTGATACTCTCACTGAAAGTATTATAAACTTTCCGTAAGGTAATACAGTAATAACAACATCTAGTACAGTTAAGGAACTTAGCAATAACACTTAACAGCAAAATGGGTGCAACATGTATAAACGCATTCCAAATAATTAGCTTTCCCTCAACCAAACTTAAATTGGAAGTACTTTTTGCTGTTTTTCTTGTCCCAAATACTTGAATTACAGTTTCACATTTTATGTTTACTGTAGAACTGAGAATGTAAGATGCATCAAAAAGAATATTTTTAACTTGCATAACTCCAATCTTGGATAAATATGGGTTGACCATAATAGAGTTCTTAAAAACAAAAATACATTGAAAGGATTAGTTGCATAATCCAAGGAGAAAGTAAACTCTTGATTATGTGGTAGGTGGTAGTTCTGAGCAACATTAGTTTGTAACATTCTTAGAAGTTACTGCCTGTGGCAGTGGCTCACGCCTGTAATCCCAGCACTTTGGGAGGCTGAGGCGGGCGGATCATGAGGTCAAGAGATCAAGACCATCCTCGCCAACATGGTGAAACCCCGTCTCTACTAAAAATATGAAAATTAGCTGGTAGTGTTTTTGGATATTCTGTCATGGAAGTGGGGGAGAATCTAGAGGTCTTTAGGGTTGCCTGGTGGTCTATAGAAAATATATATGAACTGTTCTCCACTATATTTACTTTTTTGCCAAAGTTATTCAGGAAGTTTTCATCCCCCTTTCTTCTCCCCTTTAAATGTGTGCCTGAAGAAAACGAGACTTTTTTTGTTTTTGAGACCAAGTTTCGCTCTGTTGCCCAGGCTGGAGTGCAGTGGTGGCAATCTTGGCTCACCACAACCTCTGCCTCCTGGGTTCAAGTGATTGTCCTGCCTCAGCCTCCTGACTAGCTGGGATTACAGGCACTCACCACCATGCTTGGCTAATTTTTATATTTTTAGTAGGGACAGAGTTTCATCATGTCAGGCTGGTCTTGAACTGCTGACCTTGTGATCTGCCTGTCTGGGCTTCCCAAAGTGCTGGGATTACAGGCATGAGCTACCATGCCCGGTTGGGTTTTTTTTTTTTTTAAATGAATACAATTTGATTCCTGGTTACCCGTATCTGTTTTCTGCAGTTGCTTTTCTGTGAAAGAATTACAACATTAAATAAACCAGATAAGGACAATAATGATGTGATTATGTGGTTTTGAGGAACAAATGTATTACTGAAAAACAATTTAAAATTTTTCTTGTGTAGGCATAGAATCATTAAAGTGTGCAAAGAGGGCTGATTCTCACCCAAAATCCAATTCAATTCAAAATTTTACCTGAGCTAAAGTGTTCGTCCTTTGGGAAGACTGATTCTGATTGGAAGAACAATGAAACTCCCTTATGTCTTGGAAACACAATTATCTGCTGCTCTAAACTGATGGATAAGGGCCAGAATAAAACTAAGAACTAACCTTTTTTTCTTTTTTTGAGACAGGGCCTTGCTCTGTCGCCCAGGCTGGAGTCCAGTGGTACCACCTTGGCTCACTGCAACCTCCACCTCCTGGGTTCAAGGTATTCTTGTGCCTCAGTCTCCCGAGTAGCTGGAATTAGAGGCATGCGCCACCACGCCTGGCTCATGTTTTTAGTAGAGACTGGGTTTTGCCTTGTTGGCCAGGCTGGTCTCTAACTGCTGGCCTCAAGTGATCCTCCCACTAGGCCTCCTGAAGTGCTGGGACATGGCACCCCGCCAGAACTAACATTTTTGTATGGCGTTGAGTCTAGGAACGTCAAAACTAGAGCCTAGTTAGGTTGTCATAGCTTAATAGTAGTTTAGGTACATATATATATAGTGTACCCTGAGAAGTGGTGGTCTGTTGCAGAAAGCTGTTTCCACTTTCTCACCCTCATTCACTCACTGGTTAGTTTTAAAACAGCTGCAAAAAGGTTTGTTTTTTTTTTTTTTCTTTTTGATGAAGGAATTTATTTCTTATACATTATCTTTTTTTTTTTTTTTTTGAGACAGGGTCTCACTTTGTCACCTACGCTAGAGTGCAGTGGCATGATCTCGGCTCACTGCAACCTCCACTTCCCAAGTGCAAGTGATTCTCGTGCCTCAGCCTCCCGAGTAGCTGGGATTACAGGCACCTGCTGCCACACTTGGCTAATTTTTGTATTTTTAGTAGAGATGGGGTTTCGCCATCTTGACTAGGTTGGTCTGGAACTCCTGGCCTAAGTGATCCACCCACCTCAGCCTTCTAAAGTGCTAGGATTACAGGCGTGAGCCACCATGCCTGGGCAACTTTATCTTTAAGAAGATGGAATCTAAAAGGTGAGATTTCTACCACTTTTGCTTTGTATTTGGTTCAGTTTTTTGTCTTGGGCGTAATCTAATCTAAAATATTTAGTCCTGGACTTAACAGAATACCTGGAAGGTATATTACTTATTTCACATAAAAATAGAGTGTCAATTAGTAAACAGCCATGCACTGGATATTTAACCGAGATGGGTTCATCCAGATGTACTACCCCTTTTTAGTAATTCTGGCTGTCTTCAGAGTTATTCCGTAGCTTTGCTTTCTGAAGGGGAACTTTCAAATGTCTTTTCAGCTGTAAACTGTGCATGCATGTGTTGTGGCTATGTTCATGCCAGATTCATATACTCACATGCTGTTTTGGTCCTGAAAACATCATCTCAGTAGTTTGCAGAGTTCTGAACAAACCAGATATCCCTTCTTAGAGTAAACGTATTCATCTTTAAAACACAGTCATGTTTTATGGAGACTAGAATGGCCTGGACATATTTGAAGATTCCTTAGATTTATTCCATGAATCAGCTAGTTAGCCTTTCCTTGATTCATTATGAGATAAGCATACCCTTCCCTTCAGTGAATTATCGCTTCTCTGGTATAGGATTTGAACCTTACAATGACAAACATCTTCATACTACTGCTAAAAATTTATAAGATTTACCTGATGAAGTTGGGTTTCTTGTCTGCAGAAACATTCTGTAGAATCTTTTGGTTCTGTTATTAGGCTTTGAGGAAACTGATTTGTAATGACCTCAGGAGCACTTTTCTTAAGAGATAGAGACACTGTTTCTGCAAACAAAGTACAGAACATTACCACTAGAAAGGCACTTGTGAGAATGAGAGATGCACTCAGTCAAATGTCTGTGGACCTAGTTCCCAGTTAGTCTTCATTTAGTTTTGTGGAGAACACAGGATTTGATTGCCAGAGAACTTATTTTGGGCTGCCAAATTAAGGCAGGGGATATCTTAACTTAATTTTGATTTTCATGTTTATTGAAAATGACCAAATATGTAACGTTGCTATAGTGTTTTACTTTTACATTCCCTTAATCTATAACCTGTATCTAAGTCAAGTAAAGTAATTTCTGGTTTGAGGAAGTGACTTATTTTAAAAGTGTCCTTTCAAATTGTTCCAGTCTTTGATTTTGAGAGACTTCTAATTATTTTATAATTCAGTGATTCTTGATTTAAAATAAGTGTTTTTGATTCTTCTATTTATAACTATTTTTTTTAGAACTTTCCTTTTTGCATTAGTCTGAAGCAGAATTTACCTGCCCCCAAAAGTCTCCAAGTACCACTGCTTGGTCATTCTGGTCAATATTGGGAAGAGCTCCTTAACATACAACCTGAAATCTAGCCCCAGGATTTCCAGTAACACCAGTTTAATCTTGGGCAGGTCTCCTAACTTCTGAGTCTGTTTTCTCATCTGTTGGCCTAGACTTGTGTATTGTAAGGGCTAATGCTCAAATTCAGTGGGCTCGGAATGATACTCTTGTGCGGTTAACCCTTAGCCACTTCTCCTTTCAGGAAAACTGCTAAGGGTTAACCGCACAAGAGTTTTATCTGACTTGGAGTGGAAAAATACACTTTGCAGTTCACTTGCGATTACAGGTTATAAGGGGAAGAGGAATTTGTTGAACTCCTATAATGTACATCTAAGGCACTGTGGTAGACACTGGAAATACTGTACCATACAGGGCAGATGTGGTTCCTGTCCTCGCAGAGAGGCCTCATTGGTTCAAGAGCACAGACTTCTCTATGCCTCAGTTTCCTCATCTGTAAATTGGGTATAATGATCGCACCTATGTTATAGGGTTGTGGTTGGGACTAAATATGTTAATATATGTAAAGTGCTTAGAACCGTGCCTGGATATATGCATGTCCTATGACCCTGCCTTCCACTTCTGGGTGTTATACTCAACAGAAGTGCATACATGTGTCCATTGAGAGGCATGCAATTATTCATAAAAACTCCAATCTGGAAACAACTGGAATGTCCAACAGTGAAATAGATTTGAAAAAGTTATGGGATGTACGTTTGTTTATTTATTAATTAAATATTGAGATGGGGGTCTCACTATGTTGCCCAGACTGGTCTTGAACTCCTGGGTTCAAGTGATCCTCCCGCCTCAGCCTCCCAAAGTGCTGGGATTATAGACCTGAGCCATTGACTGCACCTGGCTGGGATGTATATTTTTACAAAAGAGTATTCTACAGCAATAAAAAATAACAGACTACTGAGTAAAATTATGGGTAAATCTCATAAACAGTGTTGAGTAAAAGAAAAGTACATTCTGTATGAATCCCAAACAAATCTATGGTGATAGAAGTGAGAAGAGTGATAATGTTTATTGGGGCTGGAAGATGATTAATGTCTGGGAGGCTTTTAGGGTGCTAGTAAGTTTTATGTCCTGAGTGGTGGGTTTGGGGTGTTTACTTTGTAAAATTTTGTTTTACTCTTCAATTTTTTGTGTTTACTAAAAAACAATTTCATAAATTATAAATCTATAAAACACTAAAGCTGGATTATTTTAAAGATCCAGAGAAATGCAGTGATTAGCTCTGTGTTGAGGAATTAGGGTCAAAGAGAGACTGGAACTCAGGTTTTCCTATTATCAGTATTATGAGCATTTTCTTTCTTCTACATGGTATATTGCATTATATTATCTTTTCTGATGTCTGTGGTGGGTCCGTTTGGAATTACAGCTACCATAAATAGGTTGGCCTCTGAGTTTGACTTACTTTCAGACTTATTAAAATGTTATATTCATTATTGACTACCTTTGGGGAACTGTGGATTTTTTTCTTTTTACATTTGTTAACAACATTGTAACAATCACTGCAAAGTGCAATTTAAAGGACCATGGTAACTGAATAGTTATCTAACTCTGAGCAAGTTTTCATTTGCTTTCAGTGTTACTCTCACTCTTTTTCTTCTTTCTTCTTTTAGAATATAAAATCTAGCTCCTGCAGGAACTATCACTCAATGAGCTATGAAAGAAATTATTTCTAAGCATTCTCTGCTCTGATACAGTTCATAAACAATATATTTAGTCTAACTTATCAAGGACAGGAATAAATATCTCTGTTATCAGGAAAAAGCAACAAGTTTTTCACTGTGTGGAAGAACTTGGCATTTCTCAGGCTCTTACCATCTTCATGCGCTTTTCTCTTGAAGCTCAAAGTTCCTTGGCTTTTGTTACGACCTTCAAATAATTCTTAAATAAAAACACAGGAAAAGAATCATTATATGACATCATCTGAAATACATTAGTTGTCAAGCATTCAAGTATGCTAAAATAAGAACACTGAAGCAGTTGGACAGATAAAGAATGAGTTAAGAATTAGGAATATTTTGGTACAAGGTTTAGAAAAAGGTTGAAACTTGGCTTAAATTAGGTACCTATTTCTAATTATTTTAGAGGGTCATTTGAACATATGATAGTGTTAGGATTTTATTTTTAAAGAGTTTTTCTCTTGCTAAATGAAAATGCAAAGAGGAATATCTGGATTTTTTTCTTTGTTAATGTCAATTCCAAGGTTACCATGTTTCCATTTGGCAGTTCTGAGATTTGGTTTTCTTAGGATGCATTCAACTTCTTCATAAAATCTCATTTTTCTTTGAGAGTTGCCATATTTTCCTTGTAAAATGCTATAGTCATATTTTAAATTTTTATATTTGGTACGACATTGTTTCTGGTCTCTGTCTGTCCCAAACTGCATTCATCTTCTGGCAATTTCCTCAAATATTTTCTTGTTTCTTGTGGCCCCTTCAAGCATTCGCTTAATTTTTTCATCAGACCATATTTGTATCAGTGCTCATTGTCACACCAGTATTTTCCAGCCTCTGTCACTCACTATTATAATCTGTAAATGACTTTTAGCATCTTCTAAAGGATTACCTACAAATCAACGTAATCTATAATTATTCAAACATACATAAATCTTGGATTTGAATATCATTCATTTAAAGCAACTGGAATGGCATAAAGAACCAAGAATAACATAAGGAAACAATAATAACTTCAATATGAGTCAAAAGAAATTTTGTGTACATATTCAAACAATATATTCTAAAAATTATAAGATAGACTGTTCTCCATTATTAGTGAGAATAATTTAGCTGCTTTTCATCATAGGTGATCTATATTGGATATTTATGAATATGGAGAGTCCCAATGTTTACTTAATTTCTTTTAGTGAGAAGTGGGTATAGACATTTTCTTTCTTCCTCTACCATATTCTCTACCAACTCAGGTATAAGGAAGCATTTTTAGGTAATACACAATAGAGATCTTCTTTATAACTACTTAAAATGGTGTATACTAGACTTCACATGTCAAAATGTCATTTAAAATTTACCAATTTAGACCCTGCACTGGACCCAGTGTTATTTTCGGGTACAATGGGGCTGTCCACCACTTCTGAGGCAATACATAAGGAGTCTTTCTCTGCCAGAAAATAAGCACAATAGCGATTTAAGTTTGATGTTTACAAAACTATAATCTACTTTTGCAATTGGAGATTATGCTGAAAAAGCAGTAGGGCTGGATTCCAGCATGAAAGCTGTAACCTTAAAGCCCAGAACCTTTGCCATCTTTAAACATATTTCAAAATGGCCTTAACCGGGTTGTAGTGGCATGTGTCTCTAGTCTCTGCTTCTCAGAGGCTGAGGCAGGAGGATCACTTGAGTCCAGGAGATTGAGGCTGTGAGCTATTATTGCACCACTGCACTCTAGCCTTGGTGACAGAGTGAGACCCTGTCTGAATGAATGAATGGCACTGTAGGTTTATCTCCTTAAAAATCTTAGACTATCCTGTTTTAACATCACAAAGAAGTATGCTGCACTTGGGAGTATGATGGCACTTTTAGACCCAGTTTGGTAACATTTATTTATTGTGACACTTTAATGCTTGACTAAAAGCTCTTATGTCAGTTCTCATATGAGCCTCACTGTAACTAAGTGATCCTTATTGCAATACATATAAAGAAATAAAAGGCTAAAGATTTATTGGTCTTGGCAGTTTTCACATTGAGACGTTAGTGGAAGAGTTTGACCAGGTCAATTAAGACAACCGGACAGGATATAAACAGCTAATGGAACTTAGATGCTTAGCCCAATAAATATAATATTATTCTGGTATACCAGTATATGTATAGGATGCTAACAAGTGAACTGGGGGGAAACACCACAGCAAATGTTGATATGTTGCATTTCCGAGTGGCAGCCTATTTAATGTGTGATATAGTACTCAACCTAGCTGTACTTTCCTATATACTGGGACATTATTATTGTTATTATTAAAAAATACTCTATGGCCTGTGTGAAAAACTTAAATTTAAAAATTCTTTACATATAAAAGATCAAAGATGAGAAAGAAAACATTACTCTGGGATACCTTACAAAAACTACAACCACTAAGTGGGCATGGCAACTGATGATGTACAGCAGCGGGTGGCAGGGGGAGGTCTACTCCACAAAGGTTTCCAACAGTCAGTTCTTCTTATCTTAAATTCTACTAGGTTTCAATTCTGAGTAATTTTTCAGGCCTTATGAAATTTTTTTTCTTTTTAAGAGATAGGCTCTCATTATGTTGCCAAGGCCGGCCTAGACCTCCTTGGCTCAAGATCTTCCTGCCTCAGCCTCCCGAATAGCTGGGACTACAGGTGCACACCACCATGCCTAGTGCCTCATGGAAATTTGAAAATGTATTTAAGTCACTCTTGTTGGATATAATTTTTAAAAGATGGTGATAGAAATGTAAAATGGTGAAGTCATGGTGGAAAACAGGTAGTTCCTCAGAAAGTTTAAGCATATGCTATATGACAAGGCATTTCCACTCCTGCATATAAACCCAGGAGAATTGAAAACATGTTCACATAAAAACGTGTACCTGCTGTGGAAAAACAGTATGGCTGGTCCTGAAAAAATTAAACACAAATTACCATATGATCAGCAATTCCACTTCTGGGTATATACCCAAAATAATTGAAAGCAGGGACTCAAGCAGATACTTATACACTCACATTCATAGCAGCACTATTCATAATAGCCAAAGGCAGAAACAACCCAGATGACCATCAATGGATGAATAGATAAACAAAATGGTGTATCCATACAATGGAATATTATTTAGCCTTAAAAAGGAAGGAAATCCTAATAAATGCTACAATATGGAAGAACCTTGAAGATAAGTGAAATAAGCCAGGCGCAAATGGACAAATATAGTATGATTCCACTTATATGGGGTACCTAGAATAGTCAAGTTCACAGAAAGGAGAATAGTGGTTACCACTAGCTAAGGAGAATTGGGATAGGGGAGTTAATGTTTAACGGCTACAGAAGTTTCAGTTTGGAACGATGAAAAAGTTCTGGAGATGGAGAGGGGTGATGTTTGCACAACGATGTGAATGTACTTATGGGTATAATGGTAAATTTTATGTATATTTTACCAAAATGGAAAAATAATTGTACCAGAATGTTTATAGCAACAGTATTCATAAGAGCCAGAAAATGGCAGCAACTCAAATATCTGTCATCTGATGAATGGGAAAACAAAATAAGGTATATTCATAAATTGGAATATTATTCAGCCATAAAAAGGAATGGAATATTGATATATGCTAGAACATGGATGAACTATGAAACAAAAGAAGCCAGACACAAAAAACTGTATATTGGAGGGTACAACTTATGTGCAGAATAGGCAAATCCATAGAAACAGAAAGTAAGTTAGTGGTTGCCAGGGTTTACTGAGGTATGGACAAGCAGTTAAACTACTAATGAATATGGGGTTTCTTTGTGGGGTGATCAGAATGTTCTAAAATGGGATACTGGTGATTATTGCATAACTGAATATACTAAAAACCACAGGGTTATATGCTTTAATTGGGTGAATTTGATTTTATGTAAATTACATATCAAAAAAGAAGAGTTGCTGAGGTTTGAGAATAGAAAAGTAAAGACAGGTCAAGTGTTCAGGTTAATGCAGTGATGACTTTGGGAAGTTTTAAGGGAACTAAGGAAACATGAACTGCATTGCACCGAGCTTCCAAATCTTCCTCTGAGCCAGAGTTTTTATGATATGATTAAGTCAACCTCCAGCCTCACTCTCCTCCGTGGAGGTCGCACTGGCACAAAGCTCCAACCCTCATCACATGGTTGGTCTTCAGTGACTAGCCTCCATCCTGAAGCTATCTGGGAACCCACCTAGAGTAGCCTCATTAACATAACAAAGATGCTTATGTCTCTGGAAATTCCAAAGGCTGTTGATGCTTTGTGCCTGGAACAGGAGACCAAAACTAGATATATTCTTTATTATGCCACAGCTTCTTAAAAGTTTATTAAATGTTACCAATGATACAAATTAGAAAAATCATGCCTTCATAATTAACAAGTTGCCTATATTTAAGTTTAGCAGCTAACCTATGTCTGAGCTTTCTTTTTTCACATTTATAAGTCTTGGGTTTTCTGAAGTTTTAGAAATCAGTTGTTCTCTATCTGGATCTACTATTGGATTAAAATGAAAAGTTCTCAGTGATATTGTGTCTCATATGACTAAAGGACATTAATTTGTGTAACAATTTTCCTGCTAAGATTATACAAATTATAATGCATGCAAAATATATAAAAGTGTTTAAATATTCCATGTTTAAGGAAAATTATTTCCAATTTCTTTGTTTTGGAAGAGATAAATGAATTTGAAGAAAACGTAATTCTTGGCATACCCTTTGAGATGATAACAATAGATTCTTTAATGCCCCCTGCTGGCCATCTCATTGTGAATTTTTTTGAATTATGGAAATAGTAAACATTTTAATTTTGGAAATACGTTTTACTACAACCAAAAGAAAAATGGGCATTTTTAGGGTTATTCTTAGGTAAACATTGAGGTATTTCACTTGTGATTTTTAGGCTCAAGATCAGTATGACCTCCTGTATAATAGGATATATTTTACTACCATGGAACTTCTGTGCTTATTTTAGTGTGCCTGGCTCCACTCCTCTGACCTAAAATGGTTTAACTGTGACTGTCCTATACTAGAAAGCAGTGGCTTTTGAGAATGCACAGATAAAGAGGCATTCCAACTCATATAAATGGCAGTGATATTGGAGATGAATTAAGTCAATTTTGTTTCTCCAACTCAGAAGAGACAGGTAGGTGATGAGATTGTCAAATACAAATTTTCTTTTTTGGCAGAGTCCTTTCTCCTTTGATAACTTCTTGATTCCTTTTTTTTCTTTTTTTTAAACTCTCCTGTCAACTTTCATTTAATCTTGATTCCTTTTATCCTCTCTTGCTTATGCCTCAGACCGAGGAGGAAAATCAATTATGTTTTAGATCCAAAGAACTAGTTAATTCAATTTTCTTGGGCCATTTCTTCTTACTTAATGTAATAGGAATAGTCTGAATATGATTCTTCTCCGTGATTAATTTCCTTCATATTTCATTAGTCATTAATTTTTAAGTGATAATTTATTGGCATTAGCAAATTTTTTTTCCCTGAATGGAATCAAATTGAAACTTCTGTGTTAATCAGACCTCTGCTGGTCTGAGCATGAGAACCTAGCTATGGTTTCCAGTGCTTGAGAATTGTCGAAAAGTACGGGTGCCTGAACTGACTCCAACCTATTGGGTCAAAATCTCCAGAAGTTCCAAATTGAGAACCGATCTAGATACTCAGAATCCAAGGAGTCTACAGCTCTAGCTGGATTTTCATTTGAAGGAAGGAGAAGCTTATGGCTTATAGCATACATTTAAGATAGCAAAGAGAATACTTTTGGGGGACCAGATTTTTGGCCAGATGTTGAAGTTAACAATATGGAGCTATTATTAATAATAGCAACTCCAAGTTCAAAATTTCATCAGTGAAATAAATAAAAATGAAGTGACCTCTGTTTTTACATGTAAATACATGTTGTTGTTTTAAAGAAAGTGTTTCATGTGAATACATGTAAATACATGTTGCTGTTTTAAAGAAAGTCTATTTCATGTGCATTTTTTTCCCTGAAGATAAATAATCCATAGTTTTATACCTCAATACTACATTTTACTACATTCTTCCTAATAATGGAGTGGAAATTTGTGAATCAATAGGTATCTATTGCAGGTGTACCTAAAATCCTTGCCTGTTGAAGTTTTTTTTCATATGTATTTAGCTGCTGAGATCCTTGTGGGTTTATATCTTTGCTTTGTATTTTCATGTGACAGTTTAATATGATTTCTAGAATAACTGTATTTGTCCTGTTTCATATTTTCTAAATATATTCATATTTGGCATGTTTACAAAAGAAAAACCTTGTATTTTTGACTTAATCTTTTCCTTTTACATGTAAAAAAATTACCAGCCGGGTGCAGTGGCTCATGCCTGTAATCCCAGCACTTTGGGAAGCCGAGGAGGGTGGATCATGAGATCAGGAGATCAAGATCATCCTGGCCACGATGGTGAAACCCCGTTTCTACTAAAAATACAAAAAAATCAGCTGGGCATGTTGGCATACAGCTGTAGTCCCAGCTACTTGGGAGGCTGAGGCAGGAGAATTGCTTGAACCCTGGAGGCGGAGATCGCGCCACTGCACTACAGCCTAGGCAGCAGTGCCAGACTCCATCTCAAAAAAAAGAAAAAAGGCTATTGTTGATATATTAACATTGAACTCAACACAGCTACAACTCACACCTGAAGGAAGATCATCTAACACACGTTTTCTCTGTAAGGCACTTCACGCTTCCTGGACTGAGGAATAGCAGCCGGCACTGAAGCTCTGGGCTTGCGAGGCATTTACACAGTGACACCATCAACAAGAAGCACAAAAACTTGAAAACCATGGCACGAAATAGACCATGAGGACACCTGTTTGGGCGCTGAAACAAGAAGCAGAGCGTGCCGTGTTCCACCTCAGCTGGGAATGTGCGCTTCAGGCAGCTCAGATTTTCTATCCTCTGCACAGCTCCAAAAATGACTTTGCAATCGCCCGAGTATTGATTTGGAGGTTAAAAATAAATTTTAGCAAGTAGGTGAATTCCAAAATACAGAATCCACGAATAATGAGGATAAACTTGTATATATATGTGTGTGTATGTATGCACTCACACACGTGAGTTTTCTTTGAGTCTTGCTCTGTTGCCCAGGTTGGAGTGCAGTGGTGTGATCTCAGCTCACTGCAACCTCTGCCTCCCTGTATCTCAAACACCCACGGGGACGGGGCCAGTGGCAGGAGTGAGTGAGCAGCAGGGCCCAAGTGATTCTCCTGCCTCAGCCTCCCAAGTAGCTGGGACTACAGACACATGCTACCATACTCGGCTAAGTTTTTTGTATTTTGAGTAGAGACGGGGTTTTGCCATGTTGGCCAGCCTGCTCTTGAACTCCTAGCCTCAAGCAATCCACCTGCCTTGACCTCCCAAAGTGCTGGGATTACAGGTGTGAGCCACCGCACCCAGCATCACACAGGTATTCATACAGATGTGCATAAATGTGTGTGTGTGTGTGTGTGTGTGTGTGTGTGTAATTTCTCTCCAGAAAATCAAACTAAAAACCATGGTCTGTAATCAATTTGCATTGTTTTGACTTCATTTGCCAAAAAAAGAAAACTTCCTCAAAGATGTTTAAAATGATTATTGCAGCATTAACATTTTTATGTAAATTGGGGGTAATTTTTCAAAACGCAAGGGTGTGACAATATGCAATCTGACTCAAATTGGTCTACAAAATAAAAGCTGTTAAAAAGTACAAAAAAGGTACAGGCGCAGTGGCTCACGCCTGTAATCCCAACACTTCGGAAGGCTGAGGCAGAAGGATCCCATGAGTCCAGGAGTTTGAGGCCAGCCCGGGCAACAAAGTGAGACCCTGTCTCTACAAAAAAATAAAATTAACCAGGCATGGTGATGTGTGCCTGTGATCTCAGCTACTCAGGAGGCTGAGGTGGGTGGATCGTGTGAGCCCAGGAGGCAGAGGTTGCAGTGAGCCAAGATCGCACCACTGTACTCCAGCCTGGGCAACAGAGCGAGACCCTGTCTCAAAAAAAAAAAAAAAAAAAAAAAACCAGAAACAAAGTACCAAAAAGCCAAAAAGATGACATTATTTCTTAAATTGTTTTCTGGAAATTTTCAGGCAGGTCCTTTTTAACAACCATACCAGTGGTAAAGGGAATATTTTAAGTTATGGATGTAAAATGAGAAATTCAACTTGTTTTCCCCTGGACCGACTTGTCCTGTTGGAGGTGTGGGCGATGATAAAATAATTAGAGCTCGAGTTTGGAGAGCTATTATTAACTATTTCAGTGCCAATGTGTGTCTTGCACAAAAGAGGGGAAAACAGAAACTAGCAAAATCAGAGAGGTGCACAGCCAGCCCGAGATGCGTAATGACCATGGGAAAACAGAGCAGGAAGGGATGGGGCTGCCGGGGCCGGGTGGGAGTTGCCATTTGAAAGAGGGTGTCCAGGCAGGGTGCAGTGGCTCATGCCTGTAATCCTGGCACTTTGTGAGGCTGAAGCGGGTGGATCATTTGAGGTCAAGAGTTCGAGACCAGCCCGGCCAACATGGCAAAAGCCTGTCTCTACTAAAAATATAAAAATTAGCCAGACATGGTGGCGTGTGCCTGCAATCCCAGCTACTCAGGAGGCTAAGGCAGGAGAATCACTTGAACCTGGGAGGAGGAGGTTGCAGTGAACCGAGATCGCGCCACTGCATTCTAGCCTGGGCAACAGAGGGAGACTCCATCTCAAAAAATAAATAAAAAATAAAAGAGGATGTCCACGGAAGGACACAAGTTAATTGATGTATTAGTAGGTACTAGTGGTATACATTTTATGTACATTCAAATTTGTGTAAACACAAAAGGAGAATAATTTGCCCAGGTCAGCACCTCTGAAAGCCACCTGCCACCTACAACCTCCTGTGAACTAAGAATGGCCCGGGATATGAGCCCTGCAGAGGAGAAGGTTGGGTTTGGGGTACATGGATGAGACAGACAGGGAACTGCATGGGGCATTCCACAAAGCCAGCTCTGACCTTGACGACACTCCAAGTTTGGGTTTGTAGCCACAAGCCACAGCCCTGCCTAGCCAGGTTAGAAGCTACGACATAGGGTTAGGTTGTGGCTGGACGTACAGCAATCTGTTCACTGCGAACTCTTAGAATCTTCCCAAGCCCCATGAGGGCTGTTGTTATCCCCACTTGTCAGATGAGGAAACCAAGGCCCAGAGAGACATGGCCCACCCAGGTCATGCAGGGGTGAGGCCAGGATGCCAGCTCAGGCTGCCTGGCCCCAGAGCCTACTCCCAGTCATCATGCCATCAGCAAAGCAGGGCCGCTGCCCAGGGCAGGGTGGACATACCTTCAGCCGATCTCGGAAGCCCAGGACCTGGTACTCCAGCTCCCGGAGCTGGGGCTGGGTGGAGTCTGTGGGCCTCAGCAACTCCAGGACCTCCTGCAGAGGCCCCTCAAGGGCCACGCCAGGCCCATCCTCTCTGTCCCCGGTTGCCCCTTCCTCATGGCCTTTCTGGCTGCTCAGGGCTGTGCCGTTGGGGAATGGGGAGCCCCGTGGCAGGCTGGGGCTCTCCACTCCTAGGTGCCTCCAGCCGGGCTGCTCTGCAAATGGGCCTCCCGAGAGGTGGGCCATCTGTGGCAGGACACCTGGGGATGGGGGGTCCTCCCGGGCCTCCTCTTCAATGGAGGCATGGGGGCTGATGGCCAGGGGCAGGAAGCCCACGTCGGAGGTAGACGCTGACGTGCTGGTCTCCGTGTCTCGGGGGTCCTCAGAGCTGATGGAGTCCATCTCGGGCAGCTCCTGACTCTGGCTTCTCAGGCTGGGACCCCGGAGGTCACTGTCAGACAGGTAGCTGAGGATTGGGGTGGCCCTGGGGCCACCCAGTAGCAAAGCCTGCTGCATTGGCTGATGTAGGACAGACTGGAGAGGGGACACAGGCATGGCCTCACCAGCCACCCCAGGGACCACAGCCAGGCCCCAAGAGGGGCTTCCCCTGACAGATACCACTCTGCATGCCCACATTCTCAGGAGGACCGGGGTCGCCGAGGAGACTAGCATCCCAGAGCTGTGAATGAGACCACGTCCCCTCTCTGCACTTCTACCCCACCCCGCCTCCAACTTGCTCCCCACAGGCTCGATGGCCTCCTAGGTGTTGCCCACCGTTCCTGCCTCAGGGCCTTTGCACTGACTGTGCTCTCTCGAGAACACTCTTCCCCATGTGGCTTCACAGCTTGTGGCCTCACCTCTTCAGGACCTTACTTAGCTGTCACCTCTCCTGAGAACCCTGCCCTGGACATTCCTTTATTTTTATTTTTTGAGACGGTGTCTTGCTCTGTCGCCAAGCTACAGTGCAGTGGCACAATCTCGGCTCACTGTCACTGAACCTCTACCACCTGGGTTCAAACGATTCCCCTGCCTCAGCCTCCCAAGCAGCTGGAACTACACCCCTGGCTAATTTTTTGTGTTTTAGTAGAGACGGAGTTTCACCATGTTGGCCAGGATGGTCTCCATCTCCTGACCTCGTGATCCACCCGCCTCGGCCTCCCAAAGTGCTGGGATTACAGGCATGAGGGACCACACCTGGCCGACACCCTTTTTTAAATGGCAGCTTCCACCTAACCCCAGTGGGCCCCTTCCTGCTGTCTCCCACAGTCCTTACGCCTCGGGCTGGCTGTGCACTTCTCTGATCTTGATCATCATCTGTTTCCCCTGTAGAATTTCAGCTCCGTGAGGGCATAGTCTTTGCCTGGCCTGGAGCACAGTGGGGCATATAGTTTGATTTGTTTGTTTTGAAACAGTCTTTCTCTGTTGTCCAGGCTGGAGTGCAGTGGCACTATCTCGGCTCTCTACAACCTCTGCCTCCCAGGTTCAAGCAATTCTCTTGCTTCAGCCTCCCGAGTACCTGAGATTACAGGCAGATGCCACCATACCTGGCTAATTTTTATATTTTTGTAGAGATAGGCTTTCACCATGTTGGCCAAGCTGGTCTCAAACTCCCGACCTCAGGTGATCCACCCTGCTCTCGTCCTCTCAAAGTGCTGGGATTATAGGTGTGAGCCACTGCGCCCAGCCTAGTTTTGAATGAGTGAAGTGAATTAATGAATGAAGGTCCTGACACATATGTAGTACTTGTCAGCATAGAAACAGCAGCAGCTGTCATTAAGCATTCTGAGGCTGCCGGCCCCACTCTAGGGCCTTCACATCATATGTCATTACCCTCTCCACGCCCCATGGGGGTGGCACTGCCCTAACCTTGGAGAGGTCCTCAGGCCACACAGGTGGCAAGTACAGTGCCACAGTGTGAATCTAGGTGCCTGGACAGGAACCCTTACCTCTCATCAGCTGGACCAATGATAATGGTTGATGTTCATAACTCAGTTAACTCTTACAACAATCCTATAAGGGCAGTGTTGCTATTCTCACTTCTCTATACAGAAGTTGAAGTCCAGAGAGAGCTGGGCACGGTGGCTCACACCTGTAATCCCAGCACTTTGGGAGGCTGAGGTGGGTGGATCGCCTGATGTCAGGAATTCGAGACCAGCCTGGCTAACATGGTAAAACCCCATCTCTACTAAAAATACAAAAATTAGCAGGGCATGGTGGCATCTGCCTGTAACCCCAGCTACTCAGGAGGCTGAGGCAGGAGAATCGCTTAAACCCGGGAGGTGGATGTTGCAGTGAGCTGAGATCACGCCTTTGCGCTCCGGCCTGGGCAACAAAAGTGAAACTCCATCTCAAAAAAAAAAAAAAGAAGAGACAGGGCGTGGTGGCTCATGCCTGTAATCCCAGCACTTTGGGAAGCCGAAGCACACGGATCACCCGCGATCAGGAGTTTGAGACCAGCCTGACCAACATGGTGAAACCCCATCTCTACTAAAAATACAAAAGTTAGCCAGGCGTGGTGGCACATGCCTATAATCCCAGCTACTCTGGAGGAGGCTGAGGCAGGAAAATCGCTTGAACCCAGGAGGCAGAGGTTGCAGTGAGCCAAGATCGCGCCAGTGTACTCCAGCCTGGGGGACAGAGCAAGATTCTGTCTCCAAAAAAAAAAAAAAAAAAGAAAACCAAAGAGGCTGGTACACTTGCTGGTAGATGGCATTGCTATCTCTGCAAGAATATGGAGGACATTGACAACAGGAGTTGGCACTGAGGAGGGGACCCTGATCCATGGAGATGATAGGAAAGAGATGTTTTACTGGGTGCTCTCTCAGGTAATACTACTGGAAACATAGTAAGTTTAAAACGAGTAGGATAAGGCCAAGGCCATGGCCGGGGTAGTAGGACTATCCCGAGAGCCCGTCGAAGACGTCCTGAAGAACCAGCCATGCCCAGCACCCAGGCCGGGATGGAGGCTGCCAGAGGAAGACAGCACGCAGGAAAACACCCAGATCATCCCAAACAGACAGCACGCAGGAAAACACCCAGATCATCCCAAACAGGGGCTGGGCCGAGGCCTGCTACGTCTGGGAGGGCCAGACTGCTCAGCCCAGCCCCCTGCCTGCTGCCCCCATCCCAGGGTGACCACAGCGGCCCTGCCCCAGAGAAGGCCCACTCACCAGGTAGTATCTCTCCCGGAAGCTGGGGGTGCTCGGGGGTGTCCAGTTGTACAAGGAGCCCTTCCTGCTGCCCATAGAAAACTTGCCTGTGGGGCTGGGTGACACCACAAAGCTCTCAGTATCAAACGGGCTGGAGGAAAGAACAGAAGGCCAGGATGCCATCAGCACCCAGAGGCCATTTCAGGCCCAGATGGCCCCAGGGTCTCTTAGGTTACACAGGTTGACTGTCTTCATCTTACAACAGCGTGGATGGTGTGCAAGGAGCCCTGCTCTAAACCTTTTTTCTTTTTTGAGACAGGATCTTGCTCTGTTGCCCAGGCTGGAGTGCAATGGTGCCATCACAGTTCACTGCATCCTTGAACTCCTGGGTTCAAGTGATCCTCCTGCCTCAGCCTCCCCCGTAGCTATGACCACAGGCATGCACCACCATGCTTGACTACTTTCTTCATTATTTTATTTTTTGTAAAGACAGGGTCTCACCACATTGCCCAGGCTGCTCTCGAACTCTTGGGCTCAACAAATCCTCCTGCCTCAGCTTCCCAAAGTGCTGGGACTACAAGCCTTGAGGCACTGAGCCCGGCCTCTACTAAACTCTTTACACGAATCCTTATTTCCACCCGCATGACAACCCTCTGTGGCCTGGAAAATGACTTACAGGGGAGGAAAGGAAGTCTGAGAGATGAGCGACTTGCTTAGGCCAGCATCATCACCAACCACGCGAGGCAGAACTGAATTCACACACAGATTTCTTTGACCCCAAAGCCTTAAAGATCACTAAGAGTGATGCTTACTCTTCAGACGTCACTGTATTTAACAGATTTAAGAGGAAATGGGCTAGGTTCGATGGCTCACACCTGTAATCCCAACACTCTGGGAGGCCAAGGCGTGCAGAAGACTTGAGCTCAGGAGTTCAAGACCAGCCCGATAACCCATCGGAACCCCTATCTCTACAAAAAATGAATGCATTAGCCAGGCGTGGTGACTGACGCAGGCCTGTAGTCCCAGCTACTCAGGAGGCAGAGGTAGGAGGAACACTTGAGCCTGGGAGGCAGAGGCTGCAGTGAGCCGAGATCATGCCACTGCTCTCCAGTCTGGACAATGGAGCGAGACTATTTCAAAACAGAACAGGAAATGGAGGCTTGGGGGAGGGCCAGGGCCTTGCCATGATCACAGGGGCAGCCTAGGAACTCTAGGCCACATGGCTTTGGCCCCTTTAGAAACCTTTCTCAAGGCCGGGCATGGTGGCTCATGCCTGTAATCCTAGCACTTTGGGAGGCGAAAACGGGTGGACCACCCAAGATCAGGAGTTCGAGACCAGCCTGTCCAACATGGTGAAACCCCGTCTCTACTAAAAATACCAAAAAATTAGCTGGGTGTGGTGGTGGGTGCCTGTAATCCCAGCTACTCGGGAGGCTGAGGTACGAGAATCAATAGAACCCTGGGGGTGGAGGTTGCCGAGAGCCGAGATTGTACCATTGTACTCCAGTCTGGGCGACAGAGCAAGGCTCTGTTTCAAGAAAAAAAAAAAAAAAAAAGGAAAAGAAAACTTTCTTGGATTCTGACCACCCTGAGGGCCCTTAGCCAGATGGCAAGGGACAGTGACTAAAGCAGGAGAGTAGGGTCTGGAGGCAGGGAACCTCAGGCCAATTCATGCCGAATCAAGAAAAACATGAAGGTCTGAAGGGACGGGGAATCTAAGGCCAATTAACGTAATCTTCCTAAAGCTAACGCAAAAGGAAAAACCCCGTCTCCCCACACTGAGTAGCAGAGGATCAAAGGCAACCCTCCCGCCTCCGCCTCAGCTCAGATGGAAAGGGAGGGTACCTTGGGTTGGCTGCTGGCCAAGCAGGGACCACCCCTCTATCTGCACAGGGTACCACTCACCTCAGCCTTTAACCACAGACCAGAGAAGGGGTAGCCCACAGGAACCTCAAACAGAGCACTTCAAGCCCAGGAAACTTTGTGATGAGGTCCTTGAGCTGAATGCTCGGGCCCACTCCCACCCTGCGGAGTGCTTCCTCGTTTTTTGTTGTTTTTTTTTCTGAGACAGTCTCACTTTGTCACCCAGGCTGGAGTACAGTGGCACCGTCTTGGCTCCCTGCAGCCTCCAACTCCCAGGTTCAAGCGATTCTCCTGCCTTAGCCTCCAGAGTAGCTGCGACTACAGGCCTACGCCACCAAGCCTGGCTAATTTTTATGTTTTTAGTAGACAAGGTTTCACCTTGTTGGCCAGGCTGGTCTTGAACTCCTGACCTCAGGTGATCTGCCCCTCCCGGGCCTCCCAAAGTGCTGGGATTACAGGCATGAGCTGCCGTGCCCGGCCTGCTTTCTCACTTTAACAAAGCCCTGCTGCTTCATTCCCGTTTCCTTTCTCTGCCCCTTTTGTACATTTTGTTCAAGTCTTTGTTCAAAATGCCAAGGACCCGGACAACTCATTGTCGAGACCCTCCGCCAGTAACAACTGGACACCCCCAATTAGAGGCTCCTTTGAGAAGCTCAGCTGATGGGCAGGGGATACCTGGTTCAGACCCCTTGTCTGTAAAAGGGGTGCCCTTACAGAAGAACCTCTGTGGGGAACATGCACAGGGAAGGGTGGAAATCCAGGTGAGCGTTTGGGAGAGCCGAGGTGAGTGATGTGCAGCCCGGCCTGTGATGCTCACCCTGGCCCGAGCCCAGCCCTGCACTCGGAGCAGGTAGGTCCCTGGAGACCCTCCTGGCTTGAAGAAACCTGCTCTTATCTGCACAAAGCCCTGGGCTTAGGGCACCTGGGTCCAGCCTGACCAGAAGGCCTACAGAGCAGAGGCTCTGCAAGTGCCCTCTTCTCTGCCCGGGGCATCTGCAGACTCACAGGCACCCTGAGTCCTAGTCTTGGATGGCACTGAGCTGCCCACCACCCTGTACATGGCAGGGGCCACCCAGGCAAGAGGTATTCTCAAGCCCTACCAGGCAGGTGAGGACCTTGAGGTGGCAGGTGGTCTCTCACCTGAATTCTCCCAGCTCACAGGGGAGAGGGCAGTAGCTCTGTGACCCCAGCTCATGTGCCTGCCCTAGGGAGAGGAGAGCCCCGACTGGCCAGGGCAAGCAGAGAGCAGAGGAGGCATCTCGGCCCTCCCTCCTGCTACCCCTGGGCCGAGGAGGAAGCAGGGGATGCCCTGGAGATGCGAGGCTTCCTGGGACAAAGCTCTTCCTGGAGCCCCCCACGCCCATGGGCATGCAACGCAGGGGGTGTGCTCATGGACATGGGCCTCATGGATCTGTGGCCAAGATGGGGACGCAGGTGACTGCTCAGCCCTGGGCCTGGCGGCAGCCAGGGTAAGCCAGGAATGAGGGGGTGGGAGCAGCAAGGAGGGCCTTCCTGGACAGGTAAGCCTCCTCTGAGGAGCCAAGCCCCGGAGGCCCCGGAAAGTGTCCCCCGGTCTGAGTCCCGGGGCTTTAATACCCAGGGGTTCCAAAGCAAAAGTGGAAGCAAAGCCAGAAAGGCAGGCGGGGGCTGCAGAGAAAGTCCAGGACCCGTGAGGGCAGGGACACCCTCGGTGGAGGCTGGTACAGGAACCCAGGGCTAGAGTGTGGCCAGGCCACCAGGGTCAGCCGGTCAGGCCTCCACTCTCCCCCGGGGCCAGGTGGGACTCACTTCCACTGCACCTCCAGCTGCAGCTTGATGGTGCCCAGCTCTGTGATGTCCACCACGATGACCTGCGGCCGCGTCGTGAAGAAGTCGGCGATGTCACACGTCACTGCGCCCACAGCCAGCGAGCCCAGGCCCCGCAGCTCTGTCACCTGGGGGTGGGGGCTGGAGGGTGGTGTCTGAGCCGAGCACCCAGGCACCCCAGCCCCGCCCCCGGCCGCATCCCCACCTTAATGTCCAGGTTCTCGTGCAGCGTGGGCATGAAGGCCTTCTCCTCTTCGTCCCAGGTCTGGCTGTCATCCGACTCGATCCGACCCTTGAGCTTCCAGCGCTGGCGGCCCAGACGCATGAGCACCTGTGAACCGGCCCGAGAGGGGCTGTCAGCCCTGGAGGGTGTCCCCTCGACGCCTGCCCAGGGCCCTCCCGCCAGACAGCGCCCCAGCTGCAACCCTGGTTCCCAGAAGCTCCAGTCTCCCAAAGACCTGGTAGGGAGCCCTGAGGATTGACCCCAGAGGGTGGCCATACCTCATACTGGTCTCCGGGACAGAGGCGTGCGTAGCCCACCAAGCCTGGAACACAAATACAGCCAGTCTCCCCTCTGCCTTCCACTATCCCTGACCTGGGACCACAGGTCCTCTCTGGGGGTCCCCCAAGTGTAGGTTTTCAGGTTCAGGGGGCAGGGATGCACTGTCATGATGGATGATGGACAGGAGGGTGCTGGGCCCTCACACCAGGCTCAGAGAGGGGTGGGACTTGCCAGAGGTCACATGTCACATGCATGCAAAAGTCATGGCCAAGCTCAGACCCCTGGGATCCTGGTCAGTTCCTCCCCTCAGCAGAAGCCTCAGGGCCTCCAGGAAGGCCTCCGCCCACCCCCTTCAGCCCTATCACCTTTCATCCGGATGTGGAACTGGCCCAGGTGAACCTCCAGGGCCCCCTCGATGAGCCACATGTCCTGCGAAGCCCCAGAGGTGACTCAGGTGGCTGCCTGGGGCGAGGCCACGGGGGCCTCTCACTGTCCCTGCAGCCAGACAGAGGCCACAGGCAGAGAGAAGCCTCCTTGGGGCCAAGGGCACCTCCCCCGACCCCCGCTGGCTCAGCCCTGGCTGCCCCCACTTCCTGGCCCAGCTTGGCCCGGCCTACCTCGGCGCACTCGTGCAGGCTGCGGCCCAGCTCCTGCAGGCTCTCTCGGGCCGCGCGGCTCGGGGGGTACCTGGCGAAGGCCTGCTGCATGCTGGAGGCACCGTCACGCAGGCGGCACTGGATGCAGTAGTCCTCGTACAGCTCGTCCACCTGTGCCAGGCACACGGGCTGGTGGTGCTGCCCACACCGAGGGGCAGGCCCACACCTGCCTGTCGACTTCTCCCCTCTGGGAGAGGCCGTCCCTGAGCTAAGGCCCCCCACCCCCACCCCCACCCATGGCAGCAGTCACCACCTGCCCAGTCCCACTCAAAGCACCCCCCGCTGGCCCCGGTAGAACGTGAGCCCCCAGAGGCAGGGACCCACCTGTCTCCCCTGACTCCCCCGCCACCCCTCCCACCCCCGCCTCCCCTGGCACCCCCGCCTCACCTGGCACCCCTGCCACCCTGCCTTACCTGCTGCATACCCAGCCCCTGGCAGCAACTGGCACACAGTGTGCACAGTAAAAATGAGTAAAAGGGACAAGCGAATCTGTCGTTTCCCCTCCTCTGCCTGGTTTTTCAACAGTAGAACAGGGGAGGTGATTCATGATTGCCTGCCACCCATTGGGCAGTGCAGGGAGTAAAGCAGGATTGTGAAACCGGCTGCAGACTCTAAAGCTTGAGGGATCTGTTCTGCGACCTCGGGCAAACCCATGTTCATCTCTGGACCTCTGCTTTTCCCTCTGTGCAATGAGCTGGGAGGATTCAACCTTCCAGACATCTCAGATTGAGCATGAGGTCTTTCTCCACAAACTGAAGAAAGAGCCCATAGGATCCTCAGGGCTGAGCCCCCTAACTCCCACTTCAGGGCTGAGCACCCCCCACCCACTGCTCCCACCTCAGGGCTGAGCACCACCCATCCTCCCCCCGCCACCCCATGGCTCCCACCTCAGGGCTGAGCCCCTGCCGTCCTTCAACTGGCTTGAGGCCCCTGCTCATCATTAGCCTCCTGCAGCTCCCCACATCCAGAGGCCCTGACCCCTGCTCCGAAGGCACCTCCCTAGCTCCTGCTAATGTAGCTGAGGCCCAGCAAGCTGGCACTGCCCTGCCCCGCCCTGCAACACCCACAAGCCGGCTGACCTTGCTGATGTGAAACTCCATCTTCCGAATGTGCCTTTCCACACAGCGCGTTTGCTTCTCCCAGAAAAAGGGAAGATGTTTGCAAAGTCGCCTGGGCACCCCGCCTGCCCCGCCTGCCCCGCCACCCTCCTGCAGGTCCTAAGGCAGAGAAGGGGGCTTAGTGCCAGGCCAGCCCTTCACCATCCCCTAGGAAGGCTCATCGCAGAGCCTCCGCCTTCCCATTCCTAAAATGGGGAGGAAACCCAGGGATTCTGCCCGTGGGGCAGCCAGGAAGATGCAATGAGACACGGTCATTCTCATCCAGCTGGGCCCAGCCCACCTCACTCATGGTATGCAGACTCACCTTGTCCAGGTCGTAATAGAAAGCCTGTGAGGGAGAAAGGAGGGCGGAAGAAGCTGTCAGAGTCCCAGATGCTCCTCCAAAGGCCTATGAGGCTCTATCCTGGTGGCACCTGAGCTTACTCAGAGGACAAGAAGCCATGCCTGCAGCCACCCCTGCTCCTTCCTCTGCCAACGGCAGGCTGCTGGCCACACCAAGGACGGCAGTGATTAAACACATGCACGCTGGATGAGGTGGTTCTAGGTCTGGCTCCTCTATTTCCCAGCTGTGTGTCCCAGGCAAGACATTCAACCTCTCTGGTCCTCCATTTCCTCATATGTAAAGCAGGGTAGGAGAAGCGCCTACCTCATAGGGAGAAAAAGGGACACAGTAGGCACTTGACAAAAGGGGAACCATTGGGATTAAAGGGATGGCTTCAGCCATGACCAAAAGAACGTGAGGGGGTTGGAAGAGATGGCACACAAGCTCAAGCCTTCATGGCGAATTCTTCATTTCAGTCCATCCATTCCAGGGGCCAGGGTACAACTAAGACAAATAATATATCATCAGGGCAGGCAAACCTTTCTATAGCTTTCTAAAAGGCAGATAGTAAATATTTCTATTTACTATGCCAAGATCTATAAACTAGGACCATCCTAGCCAGCAGGGTGGCTCATGCCTGTAATCCCAGCACTTTGGGAGGCTGAGGTGGTCAGATCACTTGTCAGGCGTTCGAGACCAGCCTGGCCAACATGGCAAAACCCTATCTCTACTAAAAATACAAAAATTAGCTGGGCGTGGTGGTGTGTGCCTGTAATCCCAGCTACTCGGGAGGCTTGAGGCAGGAGAATCGCTTGAACCTGAGAGGTGGAGTGAGCACCAAGATTGCACCACTGCACTCCAGCCTGGGCAACAGATGAGACTCCATCTCAAAAAAAAAAAAGGTAGGACCGTCTAAAACATACACACCTTTGCCTACCTTAAAGTTACTTGTAGAACCAAGAGTGTGAAGTGGGCCTAAAACATGTGAACTGCTCTACCTACTTGTGGGGTTAAACTCATCAAAGCTCTGTCCTAACTCAGCCCCTCTGCCACCAGAGCGTGGAAGCAGCCACAGGCCATATGTAAATGGACGAATGTGGCCAAGAAACATTTTTTGAAACAAATGTTTAACAAAAACAAATGCTTTTTAAAACATTTGTTTTTTAAGTGACTCTACATTTAACATATAGTGATCAAATCTCCCCTGAGTGTTAACTGGCAGTAGAAATGAGAGTCACTGTATCTGAGCCTGGAGGGTTACCGTGGACATCCACCAGGGAGAGAAAGGAAGGCGTAGGAGAACATGTCAATTGAGATTTCTGGCCGGGCACGGTGGCTCACGCCTGTAATCCCAGCACTTCGGGAGGCTGAGGCGGGCGGATCACCTGAGGTCAGTAGCTCAAGACCAGCCTGGCCAACATGTGAGCAGCTAAAACATACACATATTTTACGCTTGCCTACTTTAGAGTTACTTCTCAAACAGAGAATGGGAAGGGAACTCCATGGGGTGAGACTCGCTGCACCTGTGTGGGAAGAGGGACGGGTGCTGGAGCTGGGCGAGATCTCGGCAGCACCTCCTCCCATCGTGTGCTGCTGGTCACCACCCAACTGCCCACCAAGGGCGAGGCATGCTGAGCTTGGCAGGCCTTTCTCTCCCCAAGTCCCTGGCACACTCAGACTGGGCCCCTGCCCCTCCCACCCTGCTGGCCCCGAGGCCTTCTCTGCTGGAGCCAGGATACAGAGATGGCAGCTTGCTTCTTTGTCTGAATGAATGAATGAATGAAAGAAAGAGTCTGAGTCTATTGCCTAGGCTGGAGTGCGGTGGTGTGATCTCACCTCACTGCAACCTCTGCCTCCCGAATTCAAGCTATTCTCCTGCCTCAGCCTCCCGAGTAGCTGGACTACAGGCACATGCCATTATGCCCGGTTAATTTTTGTATTTTTAGTACAAATGGGGTTTCACCATGTTGGCCAGGCTGGTCTCAAACTCCTGATCTCAAGTGATCCACCTGCCTCGGCTTCCCAAAGTGCTGAGATTACAGGCATGAGCCACTGAGCTGGGCCACTGGATGCTATTTTGGTAGAAAAATTCATCTTCCCTCCTCATTTTCCCAGTTCCTCAGTCAAGCTGGTGGCCTGCTCTGCATGTTGGTGCTTTGGAGGAGGGATTCTGGGAAACACTGTCTGGGAGGAAGATCCCACAGCAGCAAGGCCTCCTTGCTTTTGTTTCCAAATGCAATTCATTAAGGACATGTGGGGTTTTCACAAGGCAGCAGTGGAGAGATTTCCCAGATGAAAGGAAGATCCTCCCACTGGCAAGATGGAAGTCTCAGTATCACCAGATAAAATACAGGACACCTAATTAAAATTTTCAGTAAACAAGGAAAAATTTTTTTAGCATATGTCCCAAAGATTATATGGGATATACTTATACTAAACAAATTTGTAATTTGTCTGAAAATCAAATTTAATGAGAGGCCAGGCACAGTGGCTCATGCCTATAATCCCAGCACTTTGGGAGGCCTGGTCAACCTGATGAAACCGTGTCTCTACTAAAAATGCAAAAAAAAAAAAAAAAAAACCCACAGCTGGGCACAGTGGCATGTGCCTGTAATCCCAGCTACTCAGGAGGCTGAGGCAGGTGAATCACTTGAACCTGAGAGGTGGAGGTTGCAGTGAGCCAATATCATGCCACTGCACTCCAGCCTGGGTGACAGAGCGAGACTTCATCTCAAAAACAAAAACCAAAAACAGCAATGCCAGGCTCGGTCGCTTACGCCTGTAATCCCAACACTTTGGGAGGCTGAGGTGGGCAGATCACGAAGTCAGGAGATCGAGACCATCCTGGCCAACATGGCGAAACCCTGTCTCTACTAAAAATCCAAAAATTAGCCAGGTGTGGCAATGCGTGCCTGTAATCCCAGCTACTCAGGAGGCTGAGGCAGGAGAATTGCTTGAATGCGGGAGGCAGAGGTTGTAGTGAGCCGAGATTGTGCCACTGCACTCCAGCCTGGGCGACAGAGTGAGACTCCGTATGAAAAAACTTTAATGGGGCATGCTATTTGTGAGTGTGTGTGTGTTTTGCTAAGTCTGTCTCTGCTAAGAGAGAAGCAAAAACCAGAGCAGGTGAGCCTTAGGCAACAGAGGGCCCAGGGCCAGCCTCAGAGACACTGCCTTGGCCAGCGCAGTGCCTCACACTTGTAATCCCGGCACTTTGGGAGGCCGATGAGAGAGGATTGCTGGACCACAGGAGTTCAAGATCAGCCTTGGCAACATGATGGGACCCCATATCTACAAAAAATTTAAAAATTAGCTGGGCATGGTGGTGCATGCCTGTAGTCTCAGTTACTTAGGAGGTCGAGGTGAGAGGATTGCTTGAACCCGGGCGACGGAGGTTGCAGTGAGCCGAGATTGTGCCACTGCACTCCAGCCTGGGCGACAAAGGGAAATCCTGTCTCAAAAAACAAACAAAAAAGACACTGTCCTGATGATGGCAGGAAACGCTGCCTGGCAGCTGGACGTTGAAGAAGCACGCAGGCTTCATCAAGGACAGCAGCAGAGGCCACTGCGACATACCCAAGATTCAACACCTGACCCACATTCCTGGCATCACAGAAGCCATCCCACGTCCAGATCACCTGATAGCCAAGGTCTATAAAGCAGTACCACCTAAAACAAATGCGCCTCTATACACTCCCCATCTTAGCGCGACTTCTAGAACCGAGAGAGAGTGTGCAACGTGGGCCTCAAATATGTGAGCTGCTGTCTGCGTCAAAGTGAAATTAACTTAGCACAACATAAAGAGGCTACTCCGCAAACCTCTACTTCCGAGACAGATTCACACCGTGACATAGGCTGGGGGAAGGGAGGGGTCTCACCAGCCTCGAATTCCTCCTGGTGTCCTTGTGGCATCCAGACAGGTGGTCCAGCTCAGCCTGCTGCACACACAGATGCTCCCTGCAAGGAAGGCGAGGAAGAGTTTCAAACGGAAGATGAACAAGAAAGGGAAAGGAAACAGGCCAGATGGACAGTGTCCCTGTGTGGAGAGCAGATACAGGGCTCAGAGGCAGCCAGGAAGCCCCGCGCCCTCACCCCACGGGGCCGTGTGCCCAGCACCACCAAAAATGGGTTACAGGGAGGTTCCCAGTTAATTCCCCCACCAGGCCCACAAGTAGGTCCTACTGTTCTTATATGCATTTTATTTATTTTTCTTTTGAAACAAGGTCCCATTCTCTCTTAGTCTGGAGTACAGTGGTATAGTCACAGCTCACTGCAACCTCTACCTCCCAAGTTCAAATGATTCTTTTGGCTCAGCCTCTTGAGCAGCTGGGACTACAGGTGTGTGCCACCAAACCTGGCTGATTTTTATATTTTTAGTACAGACAGGGTTTCACCATGTTGGCCAGGCTGGTCTCGAACTGCTTGATCTAAGGTGATCTGTCTGCCTCAGCTTCCCAAAGTGCTGGGATTACAGGCATGAGCTACCGTGCCCAACCTAGTATACGTATTTTAGAGATGGACAAACCAATCTTTGAAGGTAGCAAGTACCCTAGCCCTGGTCACACAGCAGAGAAGAGGCTGAACCCAGGTTTGAAAGCACACAGTGGCCTTAGAACCCAAAATCTTCACCCCCATGTTATACCCCTCCCAAGCTGGGGCCCAGGTCATGGAAAGGTCAGCATGGCACACTTCCCTCACGGTCAAGGGTCTAGATTTGGGGGCCAGGGCAGGAGTCCCATCTTGTTAGATTTGCTTAGTCACCCCAGGAAGGTCACTCACTCTCTCTGGGCTGTACTGACACCACCTCAAATGTGGAAGAGATAGCTTCTGCCAGGCTGCTACTCACAGAGGTGCTGAGCTCTCTGGGAAGATGCAGATGACTTGGCCCCAGACAAATCTCAAACACATGGTCCTTAAAGGACACAGAAGCTCCCTTCGGAAACGCACCTCTCCCCTTCATGCACACCCAGCCCCCACTCTGCACAATCACAGTTCACTGCAGCCTCCACCTCTACAGGCTCAGGCGATCCTCCCATTTCAGCCTCCCGAGTAGCTGGGACCACAGGTGCACGCAACCATGCCCAACTAATTTTATGTATTTTTTGTGGAGACAGGGTTTTGCCATGTTGCTATGCTGGTCTCGAACTCCTAGGCTGAAGGAATCTGCCTGCCTCAGCCACCCAAAGTCCTGGGATTACAGAGTGAGCCACTGCGCCCAGCCAAGGATATATATTTTGAAAACTGTTTCGTTCTAAGGTGCTTTAAACTTTTAATTGACTCTGGTTCCTCTTTGGGCTGCCCTGTCTATAAATAAGAGATACAGGTAGGAGAGAATTTAGGGTCTAAGTACCACTGTATCTGGGAAAAATCACTCCAGAAACCACTCTTTGGCCCACAAAGGCCCCTGTCATCTGGTCCCCGTCCCCCCGTGACCTCATCCTCTTTCCTTTGGCTCTAGCCATGCTGGCCTTGCTGCACCCCAGGGCCTTTGCACGTGTGGCTACTCTGGCCTGGAATGTTCTTTTGCCATTATCTGCATGGCTCACTCCTTCACCCCTTCAGGCGTGTGCTCCAATGTCACCTTCTTAGCAAGGCCTTCCTTCCAACCACCCAATTTAAAATGAACCCTCCCTGCCTCCGCCTGCTTACCACAGCCTGTTATCCGCTGTAGCCCTTACCACCATCAGACATTCTCTGTCCTTTCTTTTCTGTATTGTGTATCATGTGTCTCTAACCCACTAGGAGTCAGCTCCTCGAGGGGTAGGGCTTTTGTGTTTAGTTTACTTCTGTCCCCTAGCCGGGTACTCTATATGCCTCAATAAATATGTGTGGGCTGGGCTCGGTGGCTTACACCTGTAATCCCAGCACTTTGGGAGGCCAAGGCAAGCAGATTACTTGAGGTCAACATGGCAAAACCCCATCTCTACTGAAAATACAAAATATCAGCCGGGTGGTGGCGTGCACTGGTAGTCCCAGGCAGTCAGGAGGGCGAGACAGGGGAATTGTTTGAACCCCGGAGGTGGAGGTTGCAGTGACCCAAGATTGTGCCACTGCACTGGAGCCTTGGTGACAGGGCATCTCAAAAAAAAAAAAAAAAAATTGTGGAGTGACTCAGTCTTCCTGTGCAGGCCTCGGCCCAGCTCAATTGCTCTCTGAGCAAGTCTGTCCCTCACTCAGATACCCGCTGCCCTGACCTCCTGCACATGTGAGCTCAAGGTGCAGGCTCCCACTGTGGGGCCTTTGCTCATGCCATTGCCTCTGCCTACAACGCCTGGCCCCCAGAGGTGAGCATCCAAGCGGCTTCTCAGACTGTTCATGTGTCAGACACTGGCAGCACCTCCTCGGTGCCCGCCAGGATCATCCTCTCCGCCGAGGCCCTCAACGCCCCGTCTCTCCGTGACCTTTTTTCATTGCACTCAGCACAGGCGGAAGTTCCATGACGGATGGCATGATTCGACTGTATTGCTTCTTTACTGATGGCATCAGATCTGCTCCTCTGTACTTTGTGCTCTACAAGACCAGAGTCCTCCTGCCTTAGCCACTGCCAGGTTCTCAGCGCCCAAGGACCAGGCTGAGCACACACCGCACCCTGACCTACATGTTGACTAAATGAATGGCCAGGAACTTAACCTGTCACATCTTATAGACAGACCCACCCACGCTTCCCCAGGAAGAGACAGAAGCGAGGTAGAAGAATGCATTTCTTAGAGGCAACACACAGCCCAGCCTTACTTGAGGCCTCTTTTCAATGCTTCAAAGATCTTCTTCACCTGCTGAGGCTTGGGATCCGCACAGACTGACCCCTTCCGCAGCGTGCTGTACATCTTAGAGGATTTTGCAGGCATTTGCAATCTCACGGAGCTCCTGTTGATGGACTTTCTGTAAGAAGGGATGGAGGGGAAGTGAGGTCAGAGCGGGGCCCTGACAAAGCACCCCCCACCAGGGCAGGCACTTTGGAGATAGTGACCAGAATCACAGGGAGTCAGGATACCTGGCTCAGTCCCACCCCATCACCACCAAGCAGTGTGGTCTCCAGAAATGCATGGAGCTTGTCTTGGCCTCTGCTTTCTCATCTGTGAGATAAGGAGCCTGGGCCGGGTGCGGTGGCTAACACTTGAAATCCCAGCACTTTGGAAGGCTGAGGCAGGTGGATCACCTGAGATCAGGGGTTCAAGACCAGTCTTGCCAACATGGCAAAACCTCGTTTCTACTAAAAATACAAAAATCAGCCAGGCATGGTGGCACGTGCCATAATCCCAGCTACTCCAGAGGCTGAGGCACGAGAATCACTTAAACCCAGGAGGCAGAGGTTACAGTGAGCCGAGACTGCATCACTGCACACCGACCTGAGCAACAGAGTGAGACTGTCTCAAAAAAAAAAATACAAATAAAAATAAGGAGCCTGGATTTGAGGATTAAAAGAACAGTAATAAAAATCTGGTATCAGAAATGAACTTATAGCGAGAAATACAGTCAAGCAGCCTAAACACCAGTGCTCTCTGATCAGCACACTCTGCCTGTGCAGGCAAAGCCATGTGGGAGGCCAAGTCGTAGTCCTATACTTTGCCTGGCATCTGTTAGCTTTACCTGTCCAACATCCATCCCCCTCCCTCTAGTAGTAGCACCTTGATCTTCCTCTGGGGCACCTCCCCAGCTCTGCTTTTTATACTTGTAGTTTGGGGGGGAAGGTAGCCTGACAGGTCAACAAGTGCACACACATTTGCACATGCACAAGTGCACACGGACATTCCAGCAAATCCACATCCCGAGCCTGCATGAGTCAACATATTCTGCTCCTCTGGGCCAAGGAGAAGTATAGGGCACAAGCCTGGCCAGTAACAAGCCAGGAGTTCAGAATTCACAGAAAAGAGAAGGGCTTTTTCCCGTGGCATTGCTGAGGAACATACACCTGGGACTTCCAGCCTCCTCCTTTTGCCACCATGTTAGGGAGACCGGGGCTAACACAGAGAGGAGCAAACAGGCCAAATCCATATGCCAGGGAGTTCCTGGATCCAGCTATGTCTAAAGCTGAACCTGCCCATGGACTTGGCAGTTACATGAGCCAGCTGGCTCTCTTTTTTGCTTATCCAGCTGGATTTGGGAACGTGGACTGGATGATCCTAAGAACTGCCTTTCAGTGGTGATGGCTGGGTCCCTCAACCTTTACAGACATAGCAGCAACTCAAGACTGATGACAGGATATGAGGCCAGGGCACCCTCATCACAGCACAGAGCTGGCTTCCTTGACATCTAAGCCCCCTCCAGGATCCCATCATTTACCCACGAGGCTGGAGGACCAAGCTGGCTGATGCAGCCTTTGCTCACCCACAGATGTGAAGTCCGCTCTTCGCCCTCTAAAGCCACTGGCCAGGTGCCCTGACACCAGGTATGACTTAATGACACCATTCTCACAAAAGAGACATGGCAGAAATGACTCTTAGAACTAACTTTGGCATCAGTTTGTCTTTTAAAAAAAACAAAACAAAACAAAAAACTGAGTCTCGCTGTCGTCCAGCCTGGAGTGCAATGGCACAATCTCGGCTCACTGCAACCCCCACCTCCCAGGTTCAAGCGATTCTCCTGCCTCAGCCTCCCAAGTAGTAGCTGGGATTACAGACATGCACCGCCACATCCAGCTAATTTTTCTATTTTTAGTAGAGATAGGGTTTCACCATATTGGCCAGGCTGGTCTCAAACTCCTGACCTCAAATAATACACCTGCCTCAGCCTCCCAAAGTGCTGGATTACAGGCATGAGCCACAGGGCCTGGGTCGGCATCAGTTCTTACAGGAGACTACTGGCCCTTCTCTTCCATCTCCTCTTTCCCCAGGGGCAGGAACAAAGATATGCTGAAAGCAGTTTCAACCACAGGCACCAACCCACCCCAAAAGCTGGCTGAGCAACAAGAGGGAAGGAACAGGCCCTGAACAGCCCTGCCAAGCAGACCCCCACCCCCTTCACATATGCCCTTGACCACCCACGGGCTCTGAACTGTGGAGAGAGGGGGAAGAATAACTGATCTTAATCAAGCACCTGTATTTTGGGGGTCCTCTTGTCAAAGCAACTTCGCCTCTACAACACACTATCCAAGCCTCTGTCATTTCACCGGTAAAATGGGACCACACAATACAGAGGGTGGTGGTAAGAATTCTATTAGACGCCAGGCCCCAAATGTGGCAGAAAGGAGACCTTCACAAGTGAGCTATTGTTAGAATCGCCACATCCTATCTGTAGCTTTCCCCTGGCTCACAGCTTCTAAAGTATCAGGCACAGCCGGGCGCGGTGGCTCATGCCTGTAAACCCAGCACTTTGGGAGGCCAAGGCAGGTGGATCACAAGGTCAGGAGTTCAAGACCAGCCTGGCCAACATGGTGAAACCCCATCTCTACTAAAAATACAAAAATTAGCAGGATGTGGTGGCAGGTGCCTGTAATCCCAGCTACTTGGGAGGCTGAGGCAGGAGAATCACTTGAACCTGGGAGACAGAAGTTGCAGGGAGATAAGATCTCGCCACTCCTCTCCAGCCTGGGCAACAGAGTGAGACTCTGTCTCAAATTAAAAATATACATATATATTAGGCGCTTGTTAAATATTAAGCTCAGTTGAATGGGGGACATACAGTGTGCCAAGGGGACTGGAGAACAGAGATCCTGGCCCTGCAGGCAGCACGGGACAGTGAGTGCACGCCCGGGTATTACCAGCCAGGGACAGAGGCACATGTTGACAACATTTTCACAAAAGAGACATGGCAGAAACGACTCTTGAACCAACTGTGGCATCAGAGGGAGCTGGGGGAGGGGGACCTGGTGTGCTCTGGGGTAGACAGCAAGGAGTGAGGTTTGACCCAAGCAGACGTGGGAGGCTGCAGAGGGCCTGGTCCCGGGGCTTCTCTAGCTTTGGGGACCCAGGATGTGTGAGAGGAGGAGAAGCGCAGCTCCCAGAGAAAGTCCAGCTTCCAACACCTTTACAATGACAGGTAATGTCTCTGTAGAGCAGAGAAACTGAGCTCAGGCCAGGGCTAGCGGGTTGCTGAACAGCTGACACCACGAGTCCGAGGGCTCCGGGAGCTCAGTGAGAACACGTGAACTGTAGCTAACTGTAAGCACCTGCTACTGCCAGGAGCACGCTAAGGGCCTTATAGAAATATCTCCACTTTCACAACCACCCTATGAGACAGGTATTATTATTTTGAGACGAAGTTTTGCTCTATTGTACAGGCTGGAGTGCAATGGCGCCATCTCGGCTCACTGCAGCCTCCGCCTCCCAGGTTCAAGCAATTCTCCTGCCTCAGCCTCCTGAGTAGCTGGGATTACAGGCACGTGCTACCACGCCTGGCTAACTTTTGTATTTTTAGTAGAAGCAGGGTTTCACCTTGTTGGCTGGGCCGGTCTCAAACTCCTGACCTCAGGTGATCTGCCCACCTCGGCCTCGCGAAGTGCTGGGATTGCAGGCATGAGCCACCGCGCCTGGCCATTTGAATATATTTCATGTCCAGTGATGCTTTCCAAAGCCTAGAGGGGCTGTGCTCCCTCCTCCCCTCGGCCTCCCTGAGGCCTCATCACCCACCTCTTGAACAGGGCCCTCCGCAAGGTTGCCATCTCCAGGCTGGCAGAGACGGGCAGGGCTCCAGCCTCAGGGAGAGGCATGTTTCCAACAGGTTAGGGCCCCCGGCAGGCCGGCAGCAGGCAGGGGGACAGGCAGCTCAGAGGTGGGGCTGCGGGAGCCCACTCACTATCCACCCCCCGGGGCCCACACTCCCCAGCAGGTGTGTACCCTTGGCCCAGCCCCGCGATCATCCACCCTCAATGCTGCAGCCGTACCTGGACGCACCTGCTCCCGGAAAAGCTCTGAGCCCAGTGCTCCTTGTCTGAGGTTCAACAGCACAGGCGCAGTGGTCACTTTGAGGGCCTGCCGACCTGGGGAAGGTGATGCACGTGCAGCCTCCGGATGGCAAAATCAGGCTGCATGTCTGGCCCTGGTGTCACAGAAGCCAGGGCAGGGAGAGCCTCTGGGGCCGGATGTTTCACCAGCTCTGGGAGGACTCAGTAAATATTAAACAGTCCCTGGCATGCCAGACAAGCTTCCAGACAGGCACATGCACTCCCGCCGGTCCCAACCCTCACGTGAGGTCACTACAGCAGTCCTTCTGCCTGGTGTGGTGGACAGAGGCCTTGGTGCGTGGCTGTTGCAAGCGCAGGCTCTGGGGGCAGACAGAGCTGGGCTCAAGTCCCGCGCCTGCCCCAGCCTCCAGGCGGGGCAATTATAGGACTGGCTGCACAAGCTTCAGGTGAAGACTCCACGCAACAAACACGTGAGCCAACCATTTACCCAGGTGCCTGGCGGTGCTGGACACTTGGTGATGGTGACAGGCAGGCACTCGGCACTTGCCAATTTTAAGCTCTTGTCTCAGCGCTTTTTTTTTTTTTTTTTTTGAGACGGAGTTTCACTCTTGTTACTCAGGCTGGAGTGCAGTGGAGCAATCTCGGTTAACCTCAACCTCTGCCTCCCAGGTTCAAGCGATTCTCCTGCCTCAGCCTCCTGAGTAGCTGGGATTACAGGCCCTCCACCACCATGCCCGGCTAATTTTTGAATTTTTAGTAGAGATGGGGTTTCACCATATTGGCCAGGCTGGTCTCGAACTCCTGATTTCACAATCTTCCTGCCTCGGCCTCCCAAAGTGCTGGGATTACAGGTGTGAGCTACCGAGCCCAGTGCCTTTTTTTTTTTTAATTGAGACAAGGTCTTGCTCTGTCTCCCAGGCTGGAATGCAGTGGCGTGATCTGGGCTCACTGCAGCCTCCACCTCCTGAGCACAAGAGATCCTCCCACCTGAGCCTCCTGAGTAGCTGGATCACAGGAGTGCACCATCACACTTGGCTAATTTTTTGTATTTTTGGTGGAGACAGGGTTGCACCATGTTGCCCAGGCTGGTCTTGAATTCCTGAGCTCAAGTGATCCGCCCGCCTCGGCCTCCCAAAGTGCCAGGATTGCAGGCATGAGCCGCTGCGCCCACCTGACCTGCTCTTGGTGCTTTACATGTATGGACTTATTACTCCTGACACAGTCTTTGAGGTCAGGCCCCTGGCACAGTTCAGGAAACTGAGCTTGCATCACTCCCCTCTGGCGGCAGAGTCTGTGAGCTTGACAGCATCACAGGCAGCGCCGGATAGGAGCCGCCTCTTTTTCCAGCCGCCTCTCCTTGAAAATTAAGGGTTGCTGTTTCATTTTCACACCCACACTTCTTAGCCATCCCAACAGAGGAATTCCCAAGCTGAGGAGGATGTCCCAGTGGCTCCTGGCTCAGGGAGTACCTGCCTGACCGCCTGGAGGTGGGAAACCTGGCTGAGGAGGGGAGGAAAGGGAGAAGGGCAGCCATGCCCGTCAACTGGGATAGACCAGAACAGTGTCAGGGCCTGGCCTCCCCTCCTTCATCCTCTCTGTTTATCCTCTCATCTCTCTATCCTCCCACCCCCTAAGTCCAGCTCTTGGGAAATGGCCTTATTATAGCAATCATTCACACCTTAGTATGAGATTTCCCCACCAGGTTACTTCATCAAGTGAGTTATCCGATTGTGGAATAAAAAGCCCTGTCTCGGCCGGACACGGTGGCTCACGCCTGTAATCCCAGCACCTTGGGAGGCCGAGGTGGGCAGATCACCTGAGGTGAGGAATTCAAGGCCAGCCTGGCCAACATAGTGAAACTCTGTCTCTACTAAAAATACAAAAATCAGCGCGGCATGGCGGCAGACGCCTGTAATCCCAGCTACTTAGGAGGCTGAGGCAGGAGAATCACTTGAAACCAGGAGGCGGAGGTTGTGGTGAGCCGAGATCTCGCCACTGCACTCCAGCCTGGGCAACAAGAGGGAAACTCTGTCTCAGGGAAAAAAAAAAAAAAAAAAAAAGCGCTGTCTACAGCGAAAGGGATTTCCAGATGCCAGGGTGGGGGTCAAGGTGGGGGTGGGAACAGAGGGGGCATCGCCCACCCCACGCAGAGCCCTGCCCTCCCGCCAGGCTGTTTGCCTTGGCAGTGCAGCTGCACTTCGGCTTGCTCGGGTTGCCAGGGAACAAGTCCAGAAGGTGAGGCCTGAAACCCAATCAGGCTGTCCAGCCCTGGCTCCAAGGGTCCAGACTCCAGGGAGCTCGACAGAGACAGGAAGTTAAAAATAGATGCATTATCTCCCTGTTGGTGTGGGCAGCTTCTTCCTCACCCTTGCACAAGGGGGCCGCAGAGGCCAAGGCCAGGTGGGGGCTGCCCAGGGACCTCTGGACCAGCCCAGGCCCAGCATCCTCTGGAATCTCTGACAATGGGGTGGGGGTCCGGAGGGGTCTGGGATACTTAGAGCCATCGAGACTGTCTTTCCTAGACTAGGACTCGGACGCTGTGGACCCTTCCTGATGGCCAGTGAACCCTGGCATCAAGGGGATGGGTCACCTCTGTCCTCCTTCCTCCCAAAGGACTGAGCCCAGGAATCCAGAAAGGGGCCAATGAACAGAGGGGCCCAGTGTGGGGGCACTCTCTGGCAGAGCTCCCCTCTAGGGCCTGAGGGGACATTTCCCAGGGATACAGGACATTCAGTGGCCCCCATAGGCCTGGCAGGAGGAGAGCTACAGGCAGGGCCAACTGCGGAATTTGCAGGTCTAGTGCGAAATAAAAATGCAAGGCTCTTTATTCAAAGTTTATTAAGAATTTTGGGCCAGGCGAGGTGGGTCACACCTGTAATGCCAGCACTTTGGGAGGCCGAGGGGGGTAGATCACCTGAGTTCAGGAGTTCCAGGCCAGCCTGGCCAACATGGTGAAACCCTGTCTCTACTAAAAATACAAAAATTAGCCTGGCATGTGACGCACGCCTGTAATCCCAGCTACTCGGGAGGCTGAGGCAGGAGAATTGCTTGAACCTGGGAGGTGGAAGTTGCAGTGAGCTGAGATCGCACCACTGAACTCCAGCCTGGGTGACAGAGTGAGATTCCATCTCCAAAAAAAAAAATAATAATTTTGGCTGGGCACAGTGGCTCACGCCTGTAATCCCAGAACTTTGGGAGGTGGAGGCAGGTGGATCACCAGAGGTCAGGAGTTCGAGACCAGCCTGACCAACATGGTGAAACCCTATCTCTACTAAAAATACAAAAATTAGCCGGGTGATTTGGGCATGGTGGCTCACACCTGTAATCCCAGCACTTTTGGAGGTTGAGGAGGGCTGACCACCTGAGGTCAGGAGTTCAAGACCAGCCTAACCAACATGGAGAAACCCCGTCTCTACTAAAACTACAAAATTTACTAAAACTACAAAATTAGCCAGGCATGGTGACACACACCTGTGATCCCAGCTACTTGGGAGGCTGAGGCAGGAGAATGACTTGAACCTAGGAGGCAGAGTTTGCAGTGAGCCGAGATTGCACCACTGCACACCTGGGCGACAGAGCAAGACTCTGTCTCAAAAAAACCCCAAAAAAGCTTATTAAGCATTTCTACTTGGGAGGCTAGGGTGGGAGGATCGCTCGAACCAAGGAGGTCAAGGCTGCAGTGAATGGAGATCGCACCTCTGTACCCCAACCTGGGTGACAGAGACCCCTGCCTCAAAAATAACACAAATTTCTAGAGCACGACCGCAAAGCATTGAATACAAGTGCAGAGCACAGGCTGCGCGCTCATGAAGCTGGCCTTGGCTTTGGGGTCTGCGGAGCCTCCCCCTCCTTCCAGACCACACTGCTGGGGGTCCCAACAGTGCTTCAGTGGAGCAGCCCACTCCAGAACACACAGCTTGGAGAGGGTCACCCGGGCCAGATGCCCACCTGGCCAGGTAACCCGCACAGCTGACCTTCCAGCCTTGATGACAGACCCCAACAAGGGGGTGGAGGACCCTGATAAAGCCCGGGAAGGCGCAGCTCAGAAACGGTTAAGTCAAGGAACAGCCTCATTTCCTGGACAGTTTACACTTAAGCCCCGTCTCAGCAGCATTTAGGAAACGAAGGGTCCTCCTCCCTCCCTGACCTCTGTCGCGTGTGCCAGCCACAGGCCTGCTTTCTGTCCCTTAAAGCTCATTCCCACCCAGGACATCTGCATGCCCTGTTGCCTCCCCCACCAAAGGCTTCCCGGCCCACCCCCACCTGCACACGCGCAAGTCCACTTCTTCTGTCCCTTCCTGCCTCGGCTCCCCGTGCCCCTGCCTCGTTGGGCTCCCCGGAGAGACCCTGGCTGCCCTCCCCCACTCCCATTTCAGTTCCCTCACAGCACTGCCTCTGGCTGGATCCGTCTCAGTTATCATTGGCTTATTGTTTGCTGCCACCAGCTCCCAGGACGGTGGGGCCTGGGTCTGTCCCCAGAGCCCGGGACAGGGCCCGAGTAAGTGCTCCATGACCATCTGCTGCATGAACAGGGACTCCTAAGGTGCTTCAGCTGGGACACTCCAGGATCTTAACCCTGGGGTCCCGGCACCCAGCACCCATGGGAAGGGAGCCCCCAGGGAAAGGTGAGTGAACTGGGAGGGCTGACCTCAGCGGGGTGGAGGTGGGGTCTGATCCCAGCAGTAAAGGCCCTGGGGAAAGAGCTCAGGGATCACACACAGGAGGCACCTGGCCTGCTCTGGGGCTCAGGGTCCTCCCCCAGGACCTGGCAAGAAGCCAATGCCTGCAGGAGATTCAGCAGGAACTGGAAGTGGGGGAGTAGGACAGGAGCTCCACGGGAAGGGCAGGGAAGCACGTGGCTGGAGCCCAGGAAAGAAACAAGACTGCTGGGGCCAGGTCCCAGGGGCCTTAGGCGAGGAGGGCACTGGGTTTCATTCTAAGTAGGATGCGAATCTTTGCAGGGTTTCAAATCGGGGAAGAGCATGGTGGGATTTGGTTGTCGACTGACTCACTGACCTACTGGGTTCTGCACTCTGCTCTGGCTGGGGCCCCCCACCTGTTCACCCCATCAGCTCAGACAGACAGAGGTTTGGCCCCTTCAGGATGTCAGAAAGCTGCCCCACTCCCCAGCCTGCCCTCTGGCAAATGGTTCCCCAGGGGCTTGCACAGTGCCTGGCATGAGGCCCTGGAGCCAGGGGACAGCAGGCCTGAGCTCCTCGGGCTGTGGCCTCTGGGAGCAGAAACAACCTTCTTCCCAGGGACTTAGTACCTCAAGCCGGAGAGGAGACACGGGATAGCGCAGCAGGCAGGGCCTGGCCAGCCAGCACCCCCCGAGAACTTGAAGGGTCAGTGCTGCCCCCCAGGCCCATCTGTGCCAAGCCTGCTCCCTCATCTGATAACCCCCAACGCCCCGGCTGCACCGGCTGCTGGCCCTGCCTCCCTTGTGGTTCCTTCCCAGCAGCCCCGTGAGCAGGGTGCACCCAACATTCCCATAGTTCAGATGAGGACAAGGCTGGAGCGGTGAGGTCACTTGCCCCAGGTCACAGAGCCAGGAGAGGTGGCTCCATTGCCTAGTCTTTCAGACAGGAAGGACATTCCTTCCCAACCCTGCTCTTAGGAGACCCAACCCTGGGCCAGTTTTGCTGTGTGACCTTGGGCCAGCAGCTCCACCTATCTGAGTCTCTGGTTTTTTGGGGTTTTTTTTTTTCGTGTGTGGTTTTGTTTGTTTGTTTGTTTGTTTTGAGATGGTATCTTACTCTGTCACCCAGGCTGGAGTGCAGTGGCACGATGTCAGTGCAACCTCTGCCTCCCGGGTTCAAGTGATCCTCCCACCTCAGCGTCCCAAGTAGCTGGGATTACAGGCACACGCCATCACACCCAGCTAGTTTTTGTATTAGTAGTAGAGATGGGATTTTACCATGTTGGCCAGGCTGGTCTCGAACTTCTGACCTCAAATGATCCACCTGCCTTAGCCTCCCAAAGTGTTGGAATTACAGGCATGAGCCGCCACGCCCAGCCTGGTTTTTTGGTTTTTCAAAAACTTTTTTTGTAGAGATGGGGTTGTGCTATGTTGCCCAGGCTGATCTTGAGTTCCTGAGCTCAAGTGATCCTCCTGCCTCGGCCTCCCAAAGTGCTGGGATTATAGGCATGAGCCACTGTGCCCAGCCAGAGCCTCAGTTCTTGTTTTTTTTTAACCTGCCAAGTAGACCTGCTAGGCTCAGGCAGATCAACTACTTGAGCATTTGAAATGTTAACTGTTCAGGTCTCAAGGAAATGATAGGTTTATGAAACACACACTCTAACTCTCTTCCCTCTCCCCTCTCTTTTCTCCTCTCTCTTTTCTCCTCTCTCTCTCTCTCTCTCGCTCTCTCTCGCTCTCTCTCTGTCTGTCTGTCTTGGGCTGCAAGCAGGCCTGAGAGTGAGCCTTCAGGTCTCTGGCAACAGAATGATGTTCTGGTCCTGCCCCGGCCCATTAACAAGACCCCCGACCTTCACCCCCACCGCCCCCTACACACAGGATACCAGCGGAACTTACGCAATCCTCCGGCTTTGCGTGCTGCTGAAGCCTGCAAAGGAGGCGCTCCGGCCCACAACCCCCACGGCCCCCGTGTCCCCGGGGGACAGGAACCGCAGCCTCACCGACATGGCGGTCACCTGCAAGGAGAGAACAAGGCGGTCGGCCTGGCACCACCACACAGTGAGTGCTGTCCGCAGGCTGGCCACCTTCCATCACCACCTCCAGGCCTCACAATGGCCCCAGAGAGTGGTGGCAGCTGGTACTGTGCCCAGCTCACAGATCAGCAAACCGAGGTCCTATAAGGTTAGGGGACCTGCTGGGGAACAATGGTGGGAACAGAATTTGAACCCAGGTGTCTGTACTCTGTACTCTGTGCTCAGGTCCTTAATGCTGGGCCATGCTGCCTCCCAGAGCAGGGGACAGTGCCTCCTGAACAGCCCCTCCCCACCAGCTACTCTTCTCCCCTTCTCCAGCCCTCCCTGAGCACCTAACACAGGTGAACTCTGCAAGGCAGGCCAATTCCCCCCACCCTCAAGGGCCCCAGCTCAGCAGGGAGGCCCACCCACCGCTGAACAGTTACGAGACTGAGTCAGTGTTGGAGTGATGGGGGTGCCCAGGGGGCATCTGACCCCGCAGTGGAGAGGTGCCCAAGAGCTGAGGAGGAAGGCTGAGGTGGGGTAAAAGGGAAGGGTGGACAGCCAGGGCAAAGTCCAGGATGCATGAGGGGACTTGGTGTCATCCAGAAACAGCAAGACGCTCAGTGGGCTAAAGATGAGGTCAGAAGGCCCAGCGAGGTACTCAAGCCTATAATCCCAGCACTTTGGGAGGCCAAGGCGGGCAGATCACATTCAGGTTGAGAGTTCAAGACCAGCGTGACCAACATAGAGAAACTCTGTCTCTACTAAAAATACAAAATTAGCTGGGTGTGGTGGTGCATGCCTGTCATCCCAGCTACTCGGGAGGCTGAGGCAGGAGAATCGCTTAAACCTGGGAGGCAGAGGTTATGGTAAGCCGAGATCGCGCCATTGCACTCCAGGCTGGGGAACAAAAGCAAAACTCAGTCTAAAAAAAAGAAAAAAAAAAAAAAGCTGGGCTCAGTGGCTCACACCTGTAATCCCAGCACTTTGGGAGGCTGAAGCGGGTGGATCACCTGAGGTCAGGAGTTCGAGACCAGCCTGACCAACACGGTGAAACCCCGTCTTTAAAAAAAAAAAAAAAAGATAAGGTCAGAGAGGCTGACAGGGCTCAGGTCCTGAGGGGCCTTGGTAGCCCCAAGGAGGGGCCCAGCCTTACAATGGGGCATGGGTGACCAGGAGCCATGGGAGGGCTTTGAGCAGGGGGTGACAAAGTGCAATTTACATGAAGCCCAGCTGCTGGCGTGGAGGGCTGCTTCCACTCCCATCCCTCGCCCTGTCTCCAACCCATCCTGCAATGGGGTCAAGCCCCAGCCCTGGCTACCTTCTCTTTTTTCCAAACCATCTCTAGATTGGGAAAATGCCACCCTATCCCTTGAGAATATAGATCAGCATCTTCCAGCACGGGCAGCTGGAAAGTTCTCTTTCATATCTAACCTAAATCTCTGCTGCTACAGTTTCATACTTTGCTCCTTTGCCAGTGTGGTGTTAACCCAAGGATTCCAGGGGCCCCACTGCCCAGACCAAACCTACAGAAAAGCTCCAGTCCACCCGGGCCCTCATATTCCTGCACGATGAGACCCCCATGTTCCAACATCCCTTTCCCCTAGCAGGCAAGTCCACCTGCCACACCTTTGCTCATGTGGGGGCCTCGGCCTGGAAAACTTCCTCTATCGAGCTACATCTGCCCAGCATCTGCTATTGCACCTCCCGGCAGATCCATGCCGCCTCCACAAGCCTCCTCCTCCCATATGCCCCCCACCCCACAGCCCCACGTGTGCTGTACATAGGAAAGCTTAGCAGCAAAGAGGGTGGGCCAGGGCGCAGATCCCAGCTGTGCCACTCACAGGCTCTGGGCCTCAGTGATCACAAGAGTAAAATGGGAATTCAGAAAGGACCTCCCGTGGAGACTGCTGGAAGGACCAAGGAGAGCATGTACTGAGAGCCCACAGTGTGCCAGAGACATATCGGAAGAGCTGGCTGTCTCTGTGCAATTTGCTAAGACCCCGCCCTGCAGGTGAGCCGGGTGAGCCAGGTAACTCAGATGAGCCAGGTGACCCAGGGAGAGCGAGCAGCTTCTAGCCCTGATGGAAGGTGGCAAACATTTGCTGACCACTTGCTGTGTGGCAAGCCTGGTGCCCCACTAGTGGCTACGAATCCATGAACTGCTATGAATCCGTGACCAGCAGTGTTGTGTACAGATGGAGAAGTTGAGGAATCATTCCTCAAGTGCTCATTACTAAGCTGGCCCTGCACTAAATGCTTTGTGTGAATTATGAAATCCATACAACCCTCTTAAGAGCAGAAGCTTTTGATGACCTAATTCCATAGATGAGGAAACCGAGGCTCAGGCAGGTGACAAGACTAGCCTGGAGACCCTGGCAGGGAGACTGAGCACTGGGTTTAGACCCCGAGGATGTCCAATGTCAGAGCTCATTATTGCACATGGTCTTACCTGTGGTCAGGAGTCCCTTGCACTGGAGCCCCCCACGCCATAGAGAGGTCCCCCACATAGCCCCTGCCTGTGCTGTGCTGAGCCAGCTTGTACCAACTCACAAGAGTCAACTGGGCCGGGGGCAGTGACCTCACACCTGTAATCCTAGCACTTTCGGAGGCCAAGCTGGGCAGATTGCCTAAGCTCAGGAGTTCAAGACCAGCCTGGGCTGCGTGATGAAACCCTGTCTACTAAAATACAAAAAATTACCCAGGCATGGTGGCAGGAGCCTTTAATCCCAGCTCTTCGGGAGGCTGAGGCAGGAGAATCACTTGAAGCCAGGAGGTGGAGGTTGCAGTGAGCTGAGGTCACACCACTGCACTCCAGCCTGGGCAACAGAGCAAGACTCTGACTCAAAAAAAAAGAAAGAAAAAACAAAAGAGTCAACCGTTAAATGTTCGGGAATTTTGTGAGCCTGTTGACATCACGCTGCTGATTTGAAATCTGCCACAGTAGGAGCACTTACACCACGGAAATTGGCAAACTCTACAAGTTAGTTCTTTCTGTCTGCTGGTCGTTAAACATTCATGAGCTCCTCACTGCTATTACCCCATCAGCACCTATGCAGTTGCTGGGAAGCTGCTCAAACTGCTTGATCCCCCCGCCAAGCCAGGCAAGGGAACAGAGGGAGTAGGGAGGGAGTCCCCAGGGTGAGCGGTTGGGCTGTGGACTCCGGAGCCAGCCTGGGGACTGGAGCTGGAAGGGCCTCCCCACGCCTCCCTCTGCACCTCCTGGTCAGAAGTCTTCTGGGCCGTTCCTGGAACTTCCCCCGAGTCACTCCACTTCAAGATCAGAGAGAAGGATAATTGCTAAGCAGTTCCCCCTCATTCAATGCTCAGAACAAGCCCTGGGTTCTCCTGCTCAGAGTGAGAGAGGAGGACGAAGGAGGAGAACTAAGCTCAGTGCAGACCTGCACCAACTGCGGCGGGTCCATCACCCACAGCTCTGTGGCGGGTCAGTGGCCCCATTTTTCATCTGAGGAAAGAAAGGCTCTGAGAGGTGAGAGGCTACTCAGAGACACACATATTTCTTTCTTTCCTTCCTTCCTTTTCTTTTCTTTCTTTTTTGTAGACAGGGTCTGGCTCTGTTGCCAGGCTGGAGGGCAGTGGCACAGTCTCAGCTCACCGCAACCTCCACCCCCTGGGCTCAAGCCATCCTCCCACGTCAGCCTTCAAGTGGCTGGGACTGCAGGCGCACGCCACCACACCCGGCTAATTTTTGTGTTTACTGTAGAGACAGGGTTTCACCATGTTGTCCAGGCTGTTCTCCAACTTATGAGCTCAAGCGATCCGCCCACCTCAGCTTCCCAAAGTGCTAGGATTATAGGCGTGAGCCACCACACCTGACCAGGACACATATTTTTCAAACTGAAGTCTAGCTCTTCCTTCTTCCACGTGCCATCGCCACATGGATTGGCTTCCTGGCTAAACCCTCCTCATCTTCCAGCCCAGATGCCCCCTCCCCCAGGAAGCCTTCCTGGACACCTCCCCACTCCCAGCTGTGTCTGGTGTTTCCTCTGGATGGCCCTGACTTCCTCTGTTACAGTAGACTGTGAATGGTGACTCATCTATCTCCCCATCCTAGACAGGGAGCTCCCTGCGGGCAGGGACCAGGTGCATGGAAGATCCGTAACACATCTTTATTGAACCAAAAAACAACGAAGGAAAGGTTGACGCTGCTTCCCCTACTTCACCAGGCTGTGCAGCCCGAGAGGAAGGTTCTGCATAATAACAGTAATAATAATAATAATAATTATCACTATGTGCTAGACTCTAAGGAAAAGATGAACAAATGTTTTCTGTAAAAAGTCAGATATGAAGGCTGGGCGCGGTGGCTCATGCCTGTAATCTCAGCAGTTTGGGAGGCCAAGGTGGGTGGATCACCTGAGGTCAGGAGTTTGAGACCAGCCTGGCCAACATGGTGAAACCCCGTCTCTACTAAAGATATAAAACTTAGCCGAGTGTGGTGGCACACGCCTGTAATCCCAGCTACTCAGGAGGCTGAGGCAGGAGAATTGCCTGAACCCGGGAGGCAGGGGTTGCAGTGAGCCGAGATCACGCCACTGCACTCCAGCCTGGACAACAGAGCAAGAATCTGTCTCAAAAAAAAGAAAGAAAGAAAGAAAGAAAAGAAACCCCAGATAGTACGCATTTTCGGTTTTTCAGGCCGTACAGTTTTTGTCACAACAACTCAAGTCTAGCATTTTAGAGTAAAACCCGTCACAGACATTATGGAAATGAATTGTGCCATGGCTGTGTTTCAGGAAAACTCTATTTACAAAAGCAGCAGCTGTTGAGGATGACAGGTGCCCCTGCCTCTGAGCCCTGGGTACCCGCACTGCTTGCTATCTGCTCTAAGGACTTAAGATTCTCATTCATTCTCCCAACCATATGAGGCAAGTACTATTATTATCCCCATTTTGCAGATAAGGAAACCGAGGCTCAGGCCAGGCATAGCAACTCACGCCTGTAATTCCAGCACTTTGAGAGGCCGAGGTGGGTGGATCACTTGAGCCCAGGAGTTCAAGACCAGCCTGGGTCTCATAGTGAGACCCCCATCTTTACCAAAAATACAAAAATCACCCAGGCGTGGTGGCACATACCTGTAGTCCCAGCTACTGGGGAGCCTGAGGTGGGAGGATCACTGGAGACTTCCCGGAAAGTTGAGGCTGCAGTGAGCTGAGGCTGCACGGCTGCACTCCAGCCTGGCTGACAGAGTGAGACCTTGTCTCAAAAGAAAGGAAGGAAGGAAAGGAGGAAAGGAAGAAAGGAAGGAAAATGAGATTCAGAGAGGACGGAGAGGAGTCCTCCGAGGTCACACAGGAAGGAAATGCCAGAGCTGCAGCTGCACCTGGGCGCGGACTCCAAAGCCTGGCCTCGGGACTAGGCTGTGCTCGCTCCTGCAGCTCTGCTGAGAACACGCCCCCCGACCCAGGAGCCAGATCTCCTCCGGGAGGGAAGAGGCCCCAGACTGAAAATAGGATTGGGAAGGGGACCTACCACGCTAGAAAGGTAGCCCTGGGTGGTGGCCGAGAAAAATCAAGCCCAACGTCCTTTGGCTTCGAGGTGTTGCAGCCTCACGTGGGCTCCTTGGGGCCGGCCGACAGCGACAGTTCCCAGACAGCTCAGCTGCGCCCCCTGCCGGCTGGGCCTGGTGGGGCTGATCCCATGTCATTGACTGTTGGGAGTCCAGCCACGCTGCGTTTCTTGTGGTAAAAGACACAGGTCTCCCCCTGGATGACTGGGGATGGGATGGCCAGGCTAAGACCCAGAATCTCAGAAGCGTTCGTTTGTCACCTGCGACTAAGGGTGACATTCCTGATGTTGAAGCAGTGCCACAGCAGGGAATGGAGGTTGGGTGTGGAGCAGGGTCTGGAAGACCCTGTCCCCTCCCGCCAGGTCTCACCCACCCTGCAGGGGCTGGCATTAACCCTTTAGCTACTGGATTGTGGGCAAGTCTAGGAGGTGTCTGGAGAGGCATCGGGAAAAGAGGAAGGATGCTTGGGTGGCTTAGGGCAGCCCTGGGTAACTAGCACTCTGCAGGCAGGAGAGACAAGGCAGAGACCCTGCTGGGCCCCAGGACAGAGCAGGGAGGCACAGAAGTCATGCAGTTCCCAAACCTTTGGTGGCAGACAGCACGGCCTCTTCCACCCGGCGTCCCTTGCTGCTTGTCTCTGGCCTGGCACCCAGGGCTGCACACTTAGACCTGATGCAGTTCAGACCTGGCTGGTGTGCTCGGGGAGACGAAGCCAGCTGCTCCCAGACACTGCGGACTGCCCTGGGCCTCCATCCCCAAGGTGTGGCTGGAGGAAGCCAAGCCCACTCCCGCTAAATCTGTCCTGCTCACTGCTGGCCAAAGCTGCCCTGAGTCCCCTCCCCACCCCACCCGCCAGAGGGAACCTGCAATTTCACCTCATTTAGAGGTAAAACATCTAAATTTAACGTCATGGGCATTTGGGGCTGGGTGGCTTTTATGCCTGAGTCCCTCACTTAGGGCTCTTTTTTATCCACTCAAATGCCAGTCAGGGCTTAGTTTGCTTATAGGAGTTTCCAAAATAGCTCCTTTGGTTTCGCATGGAAGGAAATGGCAAAATAGCCCAGGAAGAGGAATGTGAGTTTACACAGAAGACAGACGGGCGTCTGAGGAGGCTGCTCTGGGAACCAGTTTGCCTGTTCAGAGGGGGCCGAGAAAGCGTGGAGTCTAAGAGTCCAACTCACTCATTTTACTGATGGCAAGACTAAGCCCAGGACGGCCACACCACTTGCCTGGGCCCCCCCAATGGTGCCTGGAAGAGCCAGAAGGACCCAAACTCCTCCTTCCTGCCAACACACAGGCTCAGCCGGAACCCCCTCCAGGCCTTTGCCCCTGCTGTGCCCTCTGCCTGGCACACTCCTCCCTTCTTCCAGGTCTTCCATACCACTTCCTCCCAGCCTGCAGGTCTCACACCCAAGGCCACCTCCTCAGAGAGGTCCTCCCTGACTCCCTTGGCTAACGTTGCCTCGCCCCTCACCCATATCCTTCAAATAACTCTTCATGGTTCTGAATTGTCTTATTCATCAGTTAATCAAGTATCCTTCTCGAGAATCTTAGCTTCAGTGGGCAGGGAGTTTTTTTGTCTTTTTTAAACAAATTGGGGGCTGAGCACATGCCTGTAAGTATGAACTCACACTTGTAATCCCAACACTTTGGGAGGCCGAGGCGGGAGGATCACCTGAGGTCAGGAGTTTGAGATCAGCATGGCCAACACGGCGAAACCCTGTCTCTACTAAAAATGCAAAAATTAGCTTGGCATGGTGGCGGGCATCTGTAATTCCAGCTACTCAGGAGGCTGAGGCGGGAGAATCACTTGTACCCGGGAGGTGGAGGTTGCAGTGAGCTGAGATCGCACCACTGCACTTCAGCCTGGGCGACAAAAGCGAAACTCCATCTCAAAACATACATATATATATTTTTTGGAAGGCCGAGTGCAGTGGCTCATGCCTGTAATGCCAGCACTTGAATCGCATGAACCTGGGAGGTGGAGGTTGCAGCGAGTCAGCTCACCAAGACTTCATCTCAAAAAAAAAAAAAAAACACCAAAAAAACAAAATAAAAATAATTTCTTGTAGAGATAGGTCTTGCTGTGTTGCCCAGGCTAGTCTCAAACTCCTGGCCTCAAGCCACCCACATGGCATGAGCTACCACGCCCAGCCTGCTTGTTTTTAAAGAGTGTATTAAATGAAAAGAGAGACAAATTTGAAGGACTCTTGGTTTAAATAGAGCAGGTTGGAACCACCCTCAGGGCAGCCCATGGTCCTGGCTCTGCTGCCCTCCAGAACCACGTGGAGCCAGGAGGGGACACCCAAGGTGTCTCTCTGCAGAGGACCATGGTCTGGAGGATAGAGAGCCAATGAGTGCCCTGATTCCTGACTTCAGAGAAGAACAAGCAACTCCTTGAGAAGCCCCACTGTCCCCTGCAGTCCACTGTCCCAGGATTGCAGGCAAAGGGATGCCTCCTGACCGCAGATGGGTCAGCAACAGGCACGGAAGTGAGGAGCTGGGTCCAGGGAGCTGCTTCCCTCTGTTGATCAGTGTGCAGCCCTGGGTCACTCCACTGGGGTTTTCCCAGATAAAGATGACTCAGGAATTTCTGTGAACTATGCAGAGAGCGTTTTAATTCAGATGGCCTCATCACTGCCCTGTCACCACTCCCACCAGCCATGCCAGGGTTCAGCCAGGGGTCACCTTAAAGACAAAGTCTCTCTTTGGGAAAGAAGCCTCTTGAGGCCACTGTGGGGGCGGCTGTGTCAGATGCCAGGTGGGAAGGTGGCTGGGGCCTGCCCAGGCTGGAGAAGAGAGCATGGGGTTGGGGGGTGAAGCAAGATAAAGATGGGGTGGCAGGAGGGAGTGGGAGAGCTGGGCCTCCAAGAAGCGCTGGCTGGCTTGGGAATCCCATCTCAAACGCGCCCCACCCTGGTCTCCCACTGCAGGAGCAGTGAGTGATAAGAACGGGTACAGGCAGGAGGGACCGAGATGAAGCGAGAGCAACTGGGGCCTGCAGAGAGACCCCCGACACTGAGGGAGTGAGGTGTCCTGGTGGTCGCTGTTCTGGAAACAGGCCGGGTGCAGTGGCTCACTCCTGTAATCCCAGCACTTTGGGAGACCTAGGCGAGCGGATCACCTGAGGTCGGGATTTTGAGACCAGCCTGACCGACATGGAGAAACCCCATCTCTACTAAAAATGCAAAACTAATAGGGCGTAGTGGCACATGCCAGTAATCCCAGCTACTCAAGAGGCTGAGACAGGAGGAGCACTTGAACCCGGGAAGTGGAGGTTACGGTGAGCCGAGCTTGCACCATTGCACTCTAGCCTGGGCAACAAGAGTGAAAGTCCAACTTAAAAAAAAAGCCTGTAGTCCCATGGGAGGCTGAGGTAGGAGGAGCACTTGAGCCCAGGAATTTGAGGCCAGCTTGGGCAACACAGTGAGTCAAAAATAAATAAATAAAATACAGGTAACGTGCTTGTGTATAGGCAGTGTGGTACAGGTGTGTGTTGGCCTGACCTACATCCCAGGAGTGACTAAGGGACACGGGATGGGGCTCTCTGACAGAAGCCCTCCCTCTGAAATTAGTTATGGGAGGGTCCCTGGACCTCAGCAAGTAACACTTGGCTATGGGGGCTGTCCTGTGTGTTCAGCAGTGTCCCCACACTGGGAGCACACCCCGTGACAGCCTGGCACATCTCCAGACACACCACACGTCCCTGTGCTAAAAGCAACTCTTCGGATCTGGGCTGGAGCGTTTATTATGGTGGCTTAGGCATAATTTTCCATGGGCGAAATGAGTAGTATTGAAGACACTATGGTATTTGGTTGGCTGCAGTATTGCTCAGGCACCTTCCCCTCACACTAACAGGTATGGGACTCCAGCAGATCACACAGCCTGACACCTGCAGAGGGGCCCTGGATCTGCAGCTTCCACAGGGCCTCTGCCACTCCAGCCGTGACATACACACTTGCTGTCGCCAACCTAGGATGTGGACAAAGCCTGTAGGTCTGGGACCAAGGACATGAGCTTGGAGGAGGTGGCTGAATTCCTCAGACTTTGGGGCCTGTTTGCCAGAGCAGAGCCGAGACCTGCCTGAGATCTGCCTTCATTGCAACTCTGGCCTGGTGGCACGGCTGCAGTGGGGAGAGACAGGTGAAGGGCTATCTCCCCTTTCCATCCAAAATTAAGCAAACGAGAAAAGCCTGAGCTTGATGAACACACGCACCTGTCAGGCTCAGCTTCACATGGGGAGGATGTAGATTCAAACCCAAGTGGGCTGAACTCCAAATCACACCTTGGCCAACCACTGGTCACTGGAGGGACTTGCCCCCAACCCTCTGTCATCTCAGGGACACAGACCTTGCCCCCCTCCACAGGGCTGGACATAAGAGCAGCTTCCCTCCCAAAACAGCCAAAAAGACAAAGAAAGATTTCCACTCCCTGTCCCTGTCCTGGAAGAACACTGAGGTTCCCTTTTGGAGTGGCTGGAGTGAGCTCTCCACCATTAGACGCACAGGCTCATGCATGGGCCCACAAATATGTGTGAATTACTTCTAAGATCAGAAGACAGAAAAATGATTTTTTATTTTTTGGCGACAGAGTTTTGCTCTTGTCGCCCAGGCTGGAGTGCAATGGTGTGATCTCAGCTCACTGCAACCTCTACCTCCCAGGTTCAAGCGATTCTCCTGCCTCAGCCTCCCAAGTAGCTGAGATTACAGGCACACGCCACCACGCCCAGCTGATTTTTGTATTTTTAGTAGAGACAGGGGTTTCATAATGTTGGCCAGGATGGTCTCAATCTCTTGACCTTGTGATCTGCCTGCTTTGGTCTCCCAAAGTGCTGGGATTACAGGCGTGAGCCACTGGGTGGCCCCACTTCCCTCTTTTACATTTGGCTACTACTCTTAGGGGTGGGCCTTTGTTTACTTTGCATTTTCCTGATTCCTAATGAGATTAAGCACATTTCCTTAGGCTTACCAGCTTCCCAGTCTCCTGTTCTGGGAATTACCAGTTCGTATCCTTTGTCCAGTTATCTGACTTCTTGCTTCCTGGGAGCCGCTGATAAATCCTAGATAACCATCCTTTCTCAGTTTTCTCCCACCCCCTCACCATTTAATCTTAAATTGTTCTGTGTGTGTGTGTCTGTGAGATAGAAGCTTTAAATAGTTATATGGCTAAATCTGTCACAGTTTTCCCTCTGTGTTTTAAAGTTTGAAAACTGCTTTCTCTGTCTCTAATATTAAGTTGCTAATCTGTTAACCACTGAGGTCTAATTCCCTGGGGGAGAAGCCTGTCTTCCCAGCCAGGCTGCAAAGACCTCCAGGGCATGGCTCCATCTGTCCCCTGGAGAAGGCCTTGGTCAAGAGATTCCACTGCTCCTCAGAAATATCCTGAGTCTGTCCCTTCCTTCCCACCTTCACCCCTGCTCCCCAGGACCAATCCCTGCTTCCTCCTCCCCTTCTGCCCCAAATGAATACTACAGTAATTTTTTTAAAAATCAGGTACCGAACACGGTGGCTCACGCTTTAATCCCAGCACTTTAAGAGGCCAAGGGCAGGCAGATCACCTGATGTCAAGAGTTCAAGACTAGCCTGACCAACATGTACAAAATTCCATCTCTACTAAAAATACAAAAATTAGGCGGGTGTGGTGGCATGCGCCTGTAATCCCAGCTACTCAGGAGGCTAAGGCAGAAGAATCGCTTGAACAAGGACCCAGGAGGTGGAGATTGCAGTGGGTTGAGATAGCACCACTGGACTCCAGCCTGGGCTACAGAGTGAGGCTCCGTACCCACCCCCCTACCCCCGCAAAAAAAAAAAAAAAAAGAGGTAAGCAGGTGAAATGAACTAGGTGCAGGGCCGTAGCCTAAAGGCAGAGGGAACCCTGTGGGCAGGTGCAGTTCAAGCCCATCCCACCCAGCTGGGGTCCATCCCGGCCACACCTGACCATTTGCCTAACCTAGATCCTTCCTGTCCTGCATTTCCTCCAGCATCCGGAGCCCAGGACTGCTGAGTCAACCCTCTGGAACGCCCACAGCTCCCCGCAGGCCGGCTGGCCCTGGGACTCCCGCACAGCCACAGCCTCGTGAGTGGGTGGAGCCGGGTCTGTTTGCTAGTGGAGGCTGTCAACAGCACAGGAAGTGGTCAGGGGTTCAACAAGAGATGAGCCATCTGGTCCTCCAGAAGTAAACAGTTTACAAGAGGCACATCAAGCCGGCCTGCTGTTCTGGTTTTTCTTCTGACAGTGAAATATGCAGTTTCTTTTGCATTCTGGTGCCTGCTGGAGAGGGAGACTGTCTCAGACACTCAGACCCCAGCTCAAGCACCTCCCTGGGGCAGGACTGTGTCTGTGTAGGGAGGCAGGAAGACTCAGATTTTTTTTTACATCTTCTTTGTTCCATTCCCAGGACTGAGCAACTGTATGTATGTATGTATGTATGTACGTATGTATGTATGTATGTATGTGTTTATAGAAAGGGTCTTTCCATGCTACCCAGGCTGGAGTGCAGTGGCGCGATCAGAGCTCACTGCAACCTCAACTTCCTGGGCTCTAGTGATCCTCCTGCCTCAGCCTCCTGAGTAGCTGGGACCATAGGTGTGCACAGAATTCCATGCCGGAGGAATTTTTGTGTTTTTAGGCAGAGACAGGGTTTTGCGATGTTGCTCAGTCTGGTCTCAAACTCCTTTTTTTTTGAGACGGAGTTTTGTTCGTTTTGCCCAGGCTGGAGTACAGTCACACCATCTCAGCTCACTGCAACCTCTGCCTCCTAGGTTCAAGTGATTCTCTTACCTCAGCCTCCCAAGTAGCTGGGATTACAGGACTGCGCCACCACACCCAGCTAATTTTTTGTATTTTTAGTAGAGATGGGGTTTCACCATGTTGGTCAACTGGTCTCGAACTCCAGATCTCAGGTGATCCACCCGCCT